>CAJPEX010000382.1:50106-112677 GCA_905338405.1 Notodromas monacha
GCGAAGTTCACCTCTAATGTTTTATAATTTGAATCATGTGTACGTGAAGTTCACTCATTCGTTCACTTTCGAGTGGACCTCTCAAAATGTCTCGCGTTCACTGTTCGTTTTACGAAATGAGAGATTTATGAACTTCGGCGAGACAAACTAGCGCGAAATTTCCGGCGGAAAGTTGAAGTTTTAACCATCGAATTTCACGATGTCGTCGAAAGTTTCTCCTGCATTTGCATTCCACGTTTCCGTCTTTCGTTTTTCAGCAAAAACGAGAAAAAGGAACGATGAAAACTTTTTTCTTGCTAGAACCGGGCTATTCCCTTGAACTTCTCATCCTCGCTGCGTATATATCTGCTCTGTTCGAGCATACCCTGCTGAATGCAAATTAAGTCGACGGAAGTATCAACTGCAAAAAGAAGAAGAAAAAAAAATAAACTCAGGAATACAAACGCTGTCTGAAAGGGGAGTGGAGCAATGACAGATCACGACATGGATCTCCTCGTTGAGGGCCTCGTCCAAAGGCTTGGTACATTTGCTTCTGAAATGCCTAGCCCAGTGGTTCCCAACCTCTGGTTTTACTTTTATTCAAAAAATGAAGTTTAAGAATATTAGCTGCTAACATCGCTTCAAATTTTTCCGTTTTACAGGTTTTTTTTTAAATTCTGACAAAGGAATTTATACTAACTAAATTTTTTAAACCATCCTTGTTATTGGAAGTTTAAAGTTGAAAACTTTCCTGTGTCAATTATTTTCTTAATCCCTGTCCGAGTCTGATTGGGCAAAATGTTGTAAAAGCCTCCCTAACTCTCAGATACCTTCCTCCCCGAACATCTGTGACTTGAATTTCTTGTGCCCTTTAATTCTATTATTTTTGGAGTGAAGGCAAAACAAAGAACAAAAGCAATAAAAATACGACTTGATGATTTCCAAAAGGAAGTGAGTGAATAATTGGGAAAATGTATCCTTTCCTCCAAGTTCAGCATCCTCTCAACTCATTCAAGGCCCGGAGGATTACCGAATCTACCTTCCTATCCTTCTTTCTTGTTTTTTTTTTTAATGCAAAAATGATGGTAAATTTCACCCAGCTCTAGGTCCCAAGAAATTCCAATACGGTTTATTCCCCCCCCCCCCCATCCAGCTTAACACTACGGATCTACAGTACAGTACTTCAAAACAGCAGGGCCTTGTAATGCATACAAGTTTGATGTTCTTAAAAGGCTCTGTTTTAGACATGTAGAAAACAGTATGTATATATATAAAAAAAAGATCTTGGAATGAAAGTGGTTTGGAACCCTTGCAGGTGCAGGGGGTTCCAAGCACGCGTCCGGTCGTCCCAAAAAATCCCCTTACGTTTCCTGTCAAGGCTCGTGTCGGATTTGATCAAGTGCATTTTTCGCTCTCTGTCTCTCTCTCACTGGCCATCCGTCTGGTAATTGCTTTTACTGCTTCGCGACTCTTTTCTCTTTATTTACTTGTCTGTGTCAATCGATCAAACGTCACAACTCACTCAAATACTGCTCCGCTTTGAAGGCTCGAAAATGTATTGGCAAACATGTAATGTGGTACTCGAATGCGTGTTTGCCTTGTCACGTTTTTCGCGACGCTAATTGAACCCCGAATGTCAGGAGTACGAAGAAATACATCAATATTTCAGGCATAAATGCTTCCCAGCATTATTACTTGCTTCGAATGTTTTTTTTAAAATTATTTGTTTCTTGATTTGATTCTGCTCTTTGACACCTTGAATTTCTCCCCGTTGTATATGCTTCCGGCTGACGAATTTAGTTAGATCAAAATATAAAAATAAAATTTATTTGGTTCAATTTTGTTGATAAAAGTAAGCACGTGAAAATTTGACGGGCTTCTAGCACGAAAGGGTTGCCGACGGAGTCTCCCTCAATTGCAGTGTTTCATCAGAAAGGGTGCGGCTAATTTCTTGATAACTGTGTTAATGTCCATAATAACACGAATCGAACTTCTTGTTTACTGCGTGTGAAATTTCCATGGTCGGTTTGTATCACCATCTCTTGCCCCAGAGATACCCCAGTTTGATTCTGTTTACCGAAAGTGTGGGAAGTTTTCGATGACTTTCTCGAAGTTTTCGGAGGGATTTTTTTTACTTTATGCACTTCGACGGTCGATGTGGAGAATAATTGTTGCAGTAATTTTTGAAAGCGTGAACATGTTCTCACGCGAGAGGAAGCCTTATTGATGAAGATAATGGATGCATTCCGTGTACCATGATTTCCAATCATTCGCCAAGGATAACTTTGTAATCAAGTGCTGTATCCTTATTTCTTGATACTGGGCCGAATTTCTGAGTGTAATCGAGAAGTTTCTTCATGAAAATTGAAGCTTTTTGATCTGAAAAAATTAGTATGCATCTCTCTGGAAAACCCCGGATTTTCTGGAAAGAGCTTCGCGCATCCATTGAATTCGCATTTTTAATGATACCTCTGACATTCTGTTGCGAAATTTAAAATTTTGCATGTGACTTAACTCAATTTCCTGCTTGGTGCTTTAAGCCTGCACGCTCCGAATCTTGCCGAAACCCTTGATCATGTCCATTTTCCGCTGACATTCACTTCAGGTAATCTGAATTCAACTCGATTTTTAAATATGGTGAAGAGAAGCGAAGATGAGCTTCTTTATAACATCCAATAATGCAATAACAAGATAAATTTACCTCTAAATTCTAAAATCGCATGTCTGTCAAAGTTTGACGAGAATTTGATGTCTTTTTTGGCGAATATCCTGAAAGTTTGTCCATTTCCAAATACAGTATTCTAGTCTTGAAAATGGAATCCTTTACTCAATGAAAACATTTCACGGAACCGTCGAATCCAGCTTCATTATCGTATTGGAAGTAGGGGTCAAATGTCTAAAATTATCTAATAGAAGAATTTTGAATAATTTGAAATATTATTCACACTGTCCGCAAATTCGTGAGCGTGCAAGTGACATAGATGAAACTTTCCCGTCCGAAGAATAATTTCTCAGAGTTTTCTTCTACACTTCCGATGTGAAAGGAGGACCTTTTTACAACCCCGAAAAAAAAAATCGAGGAGTATAAATTTGAGGGGAAAAATATGGTATTGCAGTACTGTACAGTACTTCTGTCTACATGCGTCCAGACTTGATTTTGTACATTCCATCATTTTCAAAAGGCGAGGTATCAAATACAAACCTCCAGGCGACGGAAAACTGCCGGAGAAAAAATCGTGTCGTTTCCCGCCGTCTGGCGCGAATCCGCTCTAACGCCGACAATGGGCCCTTTTGTCGCCGTCGTCAGCGGAAGCGCGTCGGCATTCGTCAAATCGCGACACCAGATGCAAGAGCTCATGCTTCCGCGCGAAGCCCGAGCTCATCTCCGATTAGCATACAGGCCCTTCGTCGGTCCTTGGGAACGAAACCCTGGGGTTCGTGACGCTTTCAGGATTCCCATTTTGGGTGGGAGCGGCGTCGGAAAGAATCGTTTTACGGGTGAAGCTCACGCGAAAAGTGCATCGCGTCCGGGAGGTGAATGTGACTCTGGAAAATTCATATCCTGGGATGCAGCTTATTTTTCCCCCACTCCGTGATATACGTTCTTCTGGAAATTAAAGAAAAAGCTCATGCGTTTGCCGCGGTCCGGCCTTGGAATCGAGTTTTGAATTTTTGATGGATTTTCAGAAGTGTGTTTCCAATTTTTCGTCGGAAACACCAACCCATAGAATAAAGTTAACCTGGTTTTTTTCCTGCTTTTGAATAATGAGGGAGCTAGAAAATGTTTGCCAAGATTTCATCCTGCGGGAAGGATGCAACTCCACCACAATTTTCCAAAATTCTAGGTTGATTTTCGAGCCTCTTTACTGTCTCCTGAAAATGTATATCCTCTTTCACTCATTATTCGGTTCAGATGGAAATATTTTGACCGTATTTTAATCGTTTGCAGTGCCAAAAAGCATAAGCATTTTTTTGGAAATTCGTTTCAAGTGGCTGCATCAATCAACGCGATTTGGTTCAATGAATTGTCTGAATCGAAGTGTCTGGAACTTTCTGTCGCGTGAAGCTCTTTTCAAGATTCATGTTTTTGACCGACTTCGAGGTTATTATTTAATTGCAGTTTTTTTTTTTAGAAATAGTTCTCAGTCTATGATCAATACTTCGAGTTACAAACATCGAAGTACTTCCCATCATAGCCAGCACTACATGGTCCGTGTCTGAGTTTCTCAATGATTTGAAGTGAGGAGCCCTTCCTAAAATTAAGTTCTATGGCTTCAGCCTTGAGGCTTACCAAGTGTCTTGCGAATTATTACTGTATTTTATTCTGGCTTCAAGGAGCAAAAAACTTTTGTCCATGATCTTTACGTGACTAACGGACATTCAAGCCCTCTCATGTCATTTATCGGTCCCTCTTTTCTGTCCTGAATTCCTGTAGATTTTATTTGTTTACTAGGTGAAGCATAGGAACGTAGGCGAATTTGTAGTGTTGCCCTCAGGACTCCGTAGAGCCGTGTTCCCCAATTTTTTGGGCCCGCTAATTGACCGGCAAATTCCCGAAACATTTTTTGCGGATCGGCAAATTTCTGCGGTCGGGCGAAATGTCATAAGCATTTTACAGATAAAAATTTTTTTTTCAGAAGACTTTATGGCAGGCATTTAAAAGTTTTTGCTTTTTAAAATATAATTTAAGAAGCAATGAAGCAGCTATAGTGGGATGTCTTCAAAAAATTAAAAAGGTGGGGTTGAAGAAAGGTTCCTCAGGATGCAAAATTAAACTAATTTATTTCAGCAGGTAAACATTTCTGAAGAGTTTTATTAGGAGAGAAGCCAATTTTTCCATCAGATAATTTCAGAAGGCGTTGTCCTTCCAAAATTTCAAAAACTTATTACGCTGAATAACATTTCTCGCGGACCGCAAACAACTTCTGCGGACCGGCGCAGGTCCGCGGACCACGGGTTGGGGAACACTGATGTAAAGCACATACTGTATTGAGAACCCTAATGATGGCAAATGAGAACTGGGATGTTCGCCGTTGTCTCTATCTATGTCGAGGGATAATTGAGACTGTACACACGCGGTATCGATGCAGAACCAGTAATACTTCGATTCCCATGTATTACAAATTTACAACGCGGTTGTGTCATTCGTCTCTTGGAAAAAGAAATTACTTCCTTCGAAATTTGGATCGGTCTTTCAAGCGAAAAATGAATGACAGGTTCAGTGCCGCATTTTTGCCGCTCATTTTCGCACCGACGTTGGGGAAATTTCCATTTTACCCTATCTGGGAAAACCGGACGAATTTGTGGCGGCGTTTTCCGATAATTGTATGTGAAACGTTCGTAATAACGAGAAGCGCCTCTATTCAACCGATCTCTCTCTCACAACGTGAGATTTGATTCTGCTCTTTGACACCTTGAATTTCTCCCCGTTGTATATGCTTCCGGCTGACGAATTTAGTTAGATCAAAATATAAAAATAAAATTTATTTGGTTCAATTTTGTTGATAAAAGTAAGCAAGTTAAAATTTGACGGGCTTCTAGCACGAAAGGGTTGCCGACGGAGTCTCCCTCAATTGCAGTGTTTCGTCAGAAAGGGTGCGGCTAATTTCTTGATAACTGTGTTAATGTCCATAATAACACGAATCGAACTTCTTGTTTACTGCGTGTGAAATTTCCATGGTCGGTTTGTATTACCATCTCTTGCCCCAGACATACCCCAGTTTGATTCTGTGTACCGAAAGTGTGGGAAGTTTTCGATGACTTTCTCGAAGTTTTCGGAGGGATTTTTTTTTACTTTATGCACTTCGACGGTCGATGTGGAGAATAATTGTTGCAGTAATTTTTGAAAGCGTGAAAATGTTCTCACGCGAGAGGAAGCCTTACTGATGAAGATAATGGATACATTCCGTGTACCATGATTTCCAATCATTCGCCTAGGATAACTTTGTAATCAAGTGCTGTATCCTTATTTCTTGATACTGGGCCAATTTCTGAATGTAATTGAGAAGTTTCTTACGAAAATTGAAGCTTTTTAATCTGAAAAAATTAGTATGCATCTCTCTGGAAAACCCCGGATTTTCTGGAAAGAGCTTCGCGCATCCATTGAATTCGCATTTTTAATGATACTGTACCTCTGACATTCTGTTGAGAAATTTAAAATTTCGCATGTGACTTAACTCAATTTCCTGCTTGGTGCTTTAAGCCTGCACGCTCCGAATCTTGCCGAAACCCTTGATCATGTCCATTTTCCGCTGACATTCACTTCAGGTAATCTGAATTCAACTCGATTTTTAAATATGGTGAAGAGAAGCGAAGATGAGCTTCTTTATAACATCCAATAATGCAATAACAAGATAAATTTACCTCTAAATTCTAAAATCGCATGTCTGTCAAAGTTTGACGAGAATTTGATGTCTTTTTTGGCGAATATCCTGAAAGTTTGTCCATTTCCAAATACAGTATTCTAGTCTTGAAAATGGAATCCTTTACTCAATGAAAACATTTCACGGAACCGTCGAATCCAGCTTCATTATCGTATTGGAAGTAGGGGTCACATGTCTAAAATTATCTAATAGAAGAATTTTGAATAATTTGAAATATTATTCACACTGTCCGCAAATTCGTGAGCGTGCAAGTGACATAGATGAAACTTTCCCGTCCGAAGAATAATTTCTCAGAGTTTTCTTCTACACTTCCGATGTGAAAGGAGGACCTTTTTACAACCCCGAAAAAAAATCGAGGAGTATAAATTTGAGGGGAAAAATATGGTATTGCAGTACTGTACAGTACTTCTGTCTACATGCGTCCAGACTTGATTTTGTACATTCCATCATTTTCAAAAAGCGAGGTATCAAATACAAACCTCCAGGCGACGGAAAACTGCCGGAGGAAAAATCGTGTCGTTTCCCGCCGTCTGGCGCGAATCCGCTCTAACGCCAACAATGGGCCCTTTTGTCGCCGTCGTCAGCGGAAGCGCGTCGGCATTCGTCAAATCGCGACACCAGATGCAAGAGCTCATGCTTCCGCGCGAAGCCCGAGCTCATCTCCGATTAGCATACAGGCCCTTCGTCGGTCCTTGGGAACGAAACCCTGGGGTTCGTGACGCTTTCAGGATTCCCATTTTGGGTGGGAGCGGCGTCGGAAAGAATCGTTTTACGGGTGAAGCTCACGCGAAAAGTGCATCGCGTCCGGGAGGTGAATGTGACTCTGGAAAATTCATATCCTGGGATGCAGCTTATTTTTCCCCCACTCCGTGATATACGTTATTCTGGAAATTAAAGAAAAAGCTCATGCGTTTGCCGCGGTCCGGCCTTGGAATCGAGTTTTGAATTTTTGATGGATTTTCAGAAGTGTGTTTCCAATTTTTCGTCGGAAACACCAACCCATAGAATAAAGTTAACCTGGTTTTTTTCCTGCTTTTGAATAATGAGGGAGCTAGAAAATGTTTGCCAAGATTTCATCCTGCGGGAAGGATGCAACTCCACCACAATTTTCCAAAATTCTAGGTTGATTTTCGAGCCTCTTTACTGTCTCCTGAAAATGTATATCCTCTTTCACTCATTATTCGGTTCAGATGGAAATATTTTGACCGTATTTTAATCGTTTGCAGTGCCAAAAAGCATAAGCATTTTTTTGGAAATTCGTTTCAAGTGGCTGCATCAATCAACGCGATTTGGTTCAATGAATTGTCTGAATCGAAGTGTCTGGAACTTTCTGTCGCGTGAAGCTCTTTTCAAGATTCATGTTTTTGACCGACTTCGAGGTTATTATTTAATTGCAGTTTTTTTTTTAGAAATAGTTCTCAGTCTATGATCATTACTTCGAGTTACAAACATCGAAGTACTTCCCATCATAGCCAGCACTACATGGTCCATGTCTGAGTTTCTCAATTATTTGAAGTGAGGAGCCCTTCCTAAAATTAAGTTCTATGGCTTCAGCCTTTAGGCTTACCAATTGTCTTGCGAATTATTACTGTATTTTATTCTGGCTTCAAGGAGCAAAAAACTTCTGTCCATGATCTTTACGTGACTAACGGACATTCAAGCCCTCTCATGTCATTTATCGGTCCCTCTTTTCTGTCCTGAATTCCTGTAGATTTTATTTGTTTACTAGGTGAAGCATAGGAACGTAGGCGAATTTTTAGTGTTGCCCTCAGGACTCCGTAGAGCCGTGTTCCCCAATTTTTTGGGCCCGCTAATTAACCGGCGAATTTCCGAAACATTTTTTGCGGATCGGCAAATTTCTGCGGTCGGGCGAAATGTCATAAGCATTTTACAGATAAAAATTTTTTGTTCAGAAGACTTTATGGCAGGCATTTAAAAGTTTTTGCTTTTTAAAATATAATTTAAGAAGCAATGAAGCAGCTATAGTGGGATGTCTTCAAAAAATTGAAATGGTGGGGTTGAAGAAAGGTTTCTCAGGATGCAAAATTAAACTAATTTATTTCAGCAGGTAAACATTTCTTAAAAGTGTTATTAGGAGAGAAGCCAATTTTTTCATCACATAATTTCAAAAGGCATTGTCCTTCAAAAATTTCAAAAACTTATTACGCTGAAGAAAATTTCTTGCGGACCGCAAAAAACTTCTGCGGACCGGTGCAGGTCCGCGGACCACGGGTTGGGGAACACTGATGTAAAGCACATACTGTATTGAGAACCCTCCTGCCATAATGATGGCAAATGAGAACTGCGATGTTTGCCGTTGTCTCAATCTAATCGAGGGATAATTGAGACTGTACACACGCGGTATTGATGCAGAATCAGTAATACTTCGATTCCCATGTATTACAAATTTACAACGCTGTTGTGTCATTCGTCTCTTGGAGAAGGAAATTACTTCCTTCGAATTTTGGATCGGCCTTTCAAGCGAAAAATGAATGACGGGTTCAGTGCCGCATTTTTGCCGCTCATTTTCGCACCGACGTTGGGAAAATTTCCATTTTACCCTATCTGGGAAAACCGGACGAATTTGTGGCGGCGTTTTCCGATAATTGTATGTGAAACGTTCGTAATAACGAGAAGCGCCTCTATTCAACCGATCTCTCTCTCACAACGTGTGGGAAAATTTCAGGTGGGAAAGTGTGGGAAAAGGTGCGAAGTGTGACCTACGGTGTTTGTGACTGGAGAAAACAAGAACGAAGCGGTGACAACGATCCATCGGACAGTAGAAGTATATAAAAAAAAGTTGAAAATAGAGGACATCTGTGAAAAGTAGGACTGCATTCAGCTGAAAGAAGCACAAGAAGACAAAAAAAGTGCGTCGTGAATCGGTGTCGAATGGGCCACGTGGACTTTTAAGCCGTCGGTGTTCCGCCTCTGCTGCAGCTGCATGAAACAAGGTAAGTTTTTTGTCAAGTTGAAAATTTGACAATACAAAAATAATTGACTATAATGCAGTAATTACTTGATCACGCTCACTGTTCTCAACATACCCGGAAGAAACGCACACAATTTTACTCGCTGAAATTCTGGCAAGCAGAAGCAATGCTTCCCACTTTCATTATCCCGTTTAATAGCACAGACCATCAGACTAAACCTAGTACCGACATTCGTTTTTTGCGTTTTTTTTTTTTGCGAAAGGCTGGAGGATCTAAATCTTGGATAAGGCGGGTTAAACCACCTGCAGTCAAGTGCACTACACGAATTTATCTTCGTCTCCAGCTGGCATTTTCATTACTGCGACGAGTTGTTCCAGAAAAAAAGACATCTACTTGCGCGTTCGAAGTCTTGTGAAATTGCCATTTACAGATCAACCATAATTTTTTCTGAGCAGCCAATGAATAATTTTTTGACGTAGTACGAAGAATTCGGATATAATTCACGATGCTTTCCTGTTTTTAGCAAAATGATTTTTTTGGTGTTTCAAACCATTCCGTCCATACCTTATAACCTCGTTGAACATCTGTCTGCTCTTTCCTACTGAAAAGTTAATGGATGATTTCAGCTGAATCCAGAAAACTGGAAATAAGTTTGAATACAAGGAAGCATTTTATACTTTAATGCTTTGATTATTATTTCCTTCCTTCAAGTGACTGAGTGGCCTTGAACATATTTTGAAAGTTAATTTCGCTTGAAGAATTTGAATCAGTGATCACTTCTTGTTTGTATGGCTCATTTTTTTAGGATACTGTTATGTGCAATTTTTAATCCTTATTATATTTTCTGGTATATGATGTGACGAGATTCACCAGCAAACTCATTTTTGATTCTTTTTGGGCCCGGAAAATATAAAAGCATCTTGTATTCAAGGGGTCCCTCTAAAATATTCGTGCGAAGTTCTAGCTCGAGGGAAAATAAAATGCCAGTTACCTGTGAACTTGTAGACACGAGTTATTCGGGACCAAATAGCCTATAAGCGCGTCTTTTGCGCCCCTTAGGTCCTTGACCCTTTAATAGGGGGCCCGACGGCCGAAGACACGCCTCCGGGCTTTTAGCAACCGGAACAGCAGCAGTGGCAGGGAAATCCGCAGCTGCGGTTTCCGGTTTCACTACTATTTTACTCCTGCTCTTCTTGCTTTCTTTTTCCTCCCAAAAGAAAAGGAAATCTACCTGCCGAAAGTTCGAGAGAATGACAGTTGCGTTAAACCTGGGTTTTTGCTCTCGTCAATCAGATATCCGTCGCATTTCGAGCGTCTCCCGTTGGTTCTATATCTCTCTTCACCCGAATTACTCCGATTCCGTTGCGTGACTGCATTCATCTTGTGCACGGATTTTCAACCAGTGATACACTTACCAAAATAGCTTACACAGGTAAATTGGCAGGTGGTTTCCGGTAATTTCATCGCCCAGAGCTGGACTACTAAAGGAAAACGCGGAGAAATCGCTGAATTTTTCGGGGAAAATCATCGCGAAGTTTGACTTGAAGATTTGCTCCAGTAAAACAAAATCTTGAACGTTACAAAATTGTGTTACGATCGCAGATACTGGGCTTTTCGCAAAGGGACATGTGAATCGTCCGTCGCGTAAAAAAATATTTAATATATTTTAGTTTCGAAAGTATGGAGTCTCTGAATTTTGATTGAAATCGTAGAGTGAACATGGTTCCGAGGAAATGCTACACGAGAGCAGCAATCTCTTGTCTTGACAGTTTTACAAAAGGTTGAAAATACCGGATCTTGAGTGAAAATTTAACTGAAATCTTCTCGCGAGGTTGGAGAAGTGTGCATGAGGGATGGTTTATAAGTTCCTAAAACAATAAAAAAGCAAAGATTTCCACGATTTCATGTGAAATTTCTCAACCACATCACCTCCATATTCAGGGACATGCCAGTGCAATTTAATTAATTCCTCTGTGTGTTGATCCGTTTTCCTTCGGCTGAACTCTCTGTACAGTATACGCACTCCTGCTTTTGCATGACCTTGAGTATTGTGCGAGGGGAAACGCTTTTGAAGCACTCTTTTTTCATCCTGGTTGACCGGGCTGTGCTTTGAGGTCGAGGTCATATTGATTATTAAGATTTAAATATAGCATTTAAAAAAATCCCGGCTAGATCCGAAGATTTCGAGTTCGTGAATTTCGAAACTTCTGCGGCGTCCGCAAAAGCATTGCCTGCTGTGTGCTTCCTCAGTCTGCAAGTAGAGTTTCGACTTTACGTTTACACGTTGCTCTTTAAAAGCCCCTTGGCTTCTATTCCTTATTAGAGTGTAGTGAGGTCCTTTTCCTTTTTTTTTATAAAATCGGTAAAAAAAGGGGGCTTTCCTTTATTTTGTGAACTAAGATCATGTGCCCTGGAAGTCGATAAATAATTACCCAGCATTGGAGCATTTCCGAAAGAATAAATTCATCGCGAAGAATGCTCAAAAATCTTCGTTAGAAGGGAAATTCTCGAAAAAATATGCATAGCTTCCGGGGAAATTTCCGCCTTCTTTTATGACCTTTTCCGTAGCCATATCAACTGTAGAATAATTTTTCGACGTGATCATGCTGGCAAAAATTCAACGGGACTGCCATCTAATTTTCCATGTTCTGCGTTTGTGACCCATGTGATCAAGTCAAAATTTAGAAGCAATTTCCGAACACCTTTCTATCAATTCCTTTCAATTACGAGGGCGGACATTATTTTGACGTACAGTCTCTTTTCCGGGGTTAACTGTGAGACTCGAAAAATCATGGAAGTTCCTGTAAATGCCCACGGCGTTTTAAAATCATCACAAAGTCTCAGAATATATCATTCACTGTTGCTTGGTTTAATCTGCAAAGGCAAACTGAAATGTGCGACATGGTTGTTGCTTCTCACGCGTTCATCTCTGGAAATCGCATAAAAAGGATTATGACAGATGAATCTGCGATTATCCGTTTATTTTCGGATGAGCTTGTTCGCTGATTTACGCCCAGAAAACAAGAAAAGAAAGCATCACTCTGAATGCTGAACCTGCCTTATTCTAGCGTCTCTTTTTTTTTAAATCAATTTTTGTTCGAAATAATGTACAGTAAATGATGAAGTAATTCATCCATTGAATCTTAGTGCTGATCCTTGTGAAATTCCCGCTCATCCATGGTTCGCAGTCGTTGATGAACTTAAGTCTCGGTTTTTGGCATAGTCTCATCTGTACCATATTCTCGCGACTTTCGAGTGTGTAAACTGCACCTTGTTTTTTGGGCAGCCATTTCAAGGAAAAAAAACTGTCTTGTCCGCAAAACATCGAAAAATTTCGGAAAGAAACAGGCGTTGAATTCGGTCTGTGAACCTGACATCATCAGGTTCTCACACTTCGGCCTATAGTCGCCGAGTAAATACGATAATTTCGATCTTCACTGTTAGTCCAATCGACGACGCTCTTGACCGGGTACAGTACAGTACATGGGTGTTTCTCCTCGAGGATGAGGAGGAAGAGAACGATGATGATGATGATGATGAGGCATCAGGCTCAACATCACCGGCACCTGTCACTCTGGTAGCCGGAAACGCGGATTCTCACATCACGCTTGCAGTGAACCAAGTACACGCTGTTCAGATCACTGGCCGGAACATGTATCTCTTGCCGCCGGAAATCAAAAAGACATCTACTTGCGCGTTCGAAGTCTTGTGAAATTGCCATTTACAGATCAACCATAATTTTTTCTGAGCAGCCAATGAATAATTTTTTGACGTAGTACGAAGAATTCGGATATAATTCACGATATTTTCGTTTTTAGCAAAATATTTTTTTTCGGTGTTTCAAACCATTCCGTCCATACCTGATAACCTCTTTGAAAATCTTTCTGCTCCTTCCTACTGAAAAGTTAATGGACGATTTCAGGTGAATCCAGAAAACTGGAAATAAGTTTGAATACAAGGAGGCTTTTTATACTTTCATTCTTTGATTATTATTTCCTTCCTTCTAGTGACTGAGTGGTCTTGAACATATTTTGAAAGTTAATTTCGCTTGAAGAATGTCAATCAGTGAGCACTTCTTGTTTGTATGGCTTATTTATTTTAGGATACTGTTATGTGCAATTTTTAATCCTTATTATATTTTCTGGTATATGATGTGACGAGATTCACCAGCAAACTCATTTTTGATTCTTTTTGGGTCCGGAAAATATAAAAGCATCTTGTATTCAAGGGGTCCCTCTAAAATAGTCGTGCGAAGTTCAAGCTCGAGGGAAAATAAAATATCAAAATGGACACTTGAACATCTGTGCTCAATAAGCCCTGGTTTATCGGATATTCGCGCAGAAAACGCGGGGAATCCAGGAACTGGGAAATTATCCCCCGGGCTGCCGGCTTCTGTGCGGAGGCCCGAAAAATCTCAAAGCTGAAATGCAAATGTGCAACGAGAAATTTTCGGGGAACCGAAGATAAGGAATAATCTCACATCACTCCAGGAAAAGGAAAAAAAAATATTTTAGCCATTTTTTTCCCCCGAAAGGAAATCTTTGTGAACTAAGATCATGTGCCCTGCAAGTCGATAAATAATTACCCAGCTTGGGAGCATTTCCGAAAGAATAAATTCATCGCGAAAAATGCTCAAAAATCTTCGTTAGAAGGGAAATTCTGGAAAAAATATGCATAGCTTCAGGGGATATTTCCGCCTTCTTTTATAATCTTTTCCGTAGCCATATCAACTGTAGAATAATTTTTCGACCTGATCATGTTGGCGAAAATTCAACGGGACTGCCATCTAATTTTCCATGTTCTGCGTTTTTGACCCATGTGATCAAGTCAAAATTTACAAGCAATTTCCGAACACCTTTCTATCAATTCCTTTTAATTACGAGGGCGGACATTATTTTGACGTAGAGTTTCTTTTCCGGGGTTAACTGTGAGACTCGAAAAATCATGGAAGTTCCTGCAAATGCCCACGGCGTTTTAAAATCATTACAAATTCTCAGAATATATCATTCACTGTTGCTTGGTTTAATCTGCAAAGGCAAACTGAAATGTGCGACATGGTTGTTGCTTCTCACGTGTTCATCTCTGGAAATCGCATAAAAAGTATTATGACAGATGTATCTGCGATTATCCGTTTATTTTCGGATGCGCTTGTTCGCTGATTTATGTCCAGAAAACAAGAAAAGAAAGTATCACTCTGAATGCTGAACCTGCCTTTATTATAGCGTCTCTTTTTTTTTAAATCGATTTTTGTTCGAAATAATGTATTGTAAATGATGAAGTAATTCATCCATTGAATCTTAGTGCTGATCCTTGTGAAATTCCCGCTCATCCATGGTTCGCAGTCGTTGATGAAGTTAAGTCTCGGTTTTTGGCATAGTCTCATCTGTATCATATTCTCGCGACTTTCGAGTGTGTAAACTGCACCTTGTTTTTTGGGCAGCCATTTCAAGAAAAAAAAAACTGTCTCGTCCGCAAAACATCGAAAAATTTCGGAAAGAAACAGGCATTGAATTCGGCCTGTGAACCTGACATCACCAGGTTCTCACACTTCGGCCTATAGTCGCCGAGTAAATACGATAATTTCGATCTTCACTGTTAGTCCAATCGACGACGCTCTTGACCGGGTACAGTAAAGTACATGGGTTTCTCCTCGAGGATGAGGAGGAAGAGAACGATGATGATGATGATGATGAGGCATCAGACTCAACATCACCGGCACCTGTCACTCTGGTAGCCGGAAACGCGGATTCTCACATCACGCTTGCAGTGAACCAAGTACACGCTGTTCAGATCACTGGCCGGAACATGTATCTCTTGCCGCCGGAAATCCCAGCTCAGTTTCAAAACGGGGTTTCTGACCTCGGGAGATACCCGGCCGTAAAAACCTCCAGTGTTCGGAAGAGCGATACTTCATCAACATTGAAAACTAGTCCATCGAAGTGAGCTGGATGAACAAGAACGAAAAAAGCGAGATTTTGTCTACAACGACATTCTCTGTTTAGCGATTTTTCAGGGGGTTCCATAGGTTTATCTTCCCACGTTGTGAGGGGGTCCTCTCTGCGATGAAATTTTTTTTGATTCCTCGAATTTCGTTGTGCAGAGAGTCCACCTGTATTGTGAGATTAAAAGTTGAAATGCCTGACAACTCAGTATCATTTTTAGGCCATCTTGTCATACATTTGGAAACAAGCAAATTTTACGCATTGAAGAACTTCGGAGGATCGAAAGAAAAATAATACAAGAACGCATGAGACGAATGGAGGGCGAATGGGAACATGTTTCTGAGATCGTAATCTTGCTGGATTCATGATCCAATAACGACCGTCCTTCAGAACACTGAGTTATTTAACTAATCAAGTTTTGCCCCCGGATGGAAGCCAGTGGCATTAATCTACTATTGATTATAATGATATCGCAATTCCGTGACTGCAATTTCCTGCCGCCAGTTTCTTTTGCAGAATCATTATGGGTGGAAAATGCTCGACGAGCTCTCGGAAGTTGTTGCGTCACTCAGTGATTTTCACGCTGACCTTCGCCTAGCCTGACCTTCTTATTGAAGCCAGAGCTGAGCTTCGTTCATGCATGTTACCCGGATAAGGTCAGGGTATTGGAAAAAAGTAATCATTATTCATTTGACCCCAAGTTGTTCGTATTTTTCGTGCAACGGTTGCCTGCGACGAAGTGATTTTTCTTCCTGTGCCTTCAGAGGTTTCTTTTTTTTTTCGAAGGCACGCTAACTGTTCTGAACTGCATGTTGTAGTTTTCGACGGTCAGCCAGCTGTTGAACTTACGGCACACAGAGGAGACCTGTTCGAGTTGTATCGATCGATGGCAGCCAGCTGTTTTCGTGTATGCAAGAAATGTTTTGTCCCGAAAGTTTTTTGTTGCTCTTCGAATGTCATTTCAAAGAGACGTTGAGAGGTCATACAAGTCTATAGTGCTTTTTATTGCACGGTAATTACTGAAAGCTCTCCGGGAAAATCTGAATAATAAATTCAATTGTTGGTTTTCTGAAAATTTCTGGGGAAAATTCTAGTTTTCTGTCCGCCAAAGGCAAGATAAGTGAGAACAAAATCTGAATTTTATCACATCCAGGATAATTCCCTTTGCTGACCTTGAAAAATAGATCTGAAGAACATTTTTTTAATCCCTAGGTCAATCCTGATCTATTATACGGAAAAATGACTAAAAGGCTGCACTCTGTAGAATATGTATCGCCCTTACTTGGGAAAAATCTCTTTCCTGTTTTATGGCGGCTGTGAAAAAAATCGTTCATTGAATGAAAAATATCTCCCCAAGACTATGCCTATTTCTCTAATGATTTTTTTTTGTGTGTGGCGAATTTCACTTTCAATTCCAAGCAGCAAAAACATGCTGACTGCTCAGTCATGTAACTCTAAAAGGACAAGAAGTGTTCAAATAGGATTGCTACCATTTGAAAGCAATGCGAGTGTTCGAAGGTACTTGAATGAACTATAATATGAATTGCTTTTAAACGTGAAGCTCAAACCATTTAGAAAATATCAATGAATGAACATTGGCCAACTTGTATGGCATTCCACTCCGTATTCGATTACTCGTGCAGTGAATAGTTGGATGCGTGGTCGCATTTCTGAAGCTCTGAGTCGCCAACAGAAAATTCCTTTCGAACCCACGCTAAAATTCACGTGGCTCCAATGTGTGTTAAAATTGCAGGGATTCGGACTTACACTATAAACAAAAAAAAAGATCAATGATTTCTTGAAGAAATACGATCCAACGAGAACCTGATCACCCACGATATCCATGAGAGTGATAAATTACCCGGGTTTCAAGGAGGTTTGGTTCTGTTATTTACATGATGGCACTACAGTACATGTGAGTCAGAGGTTGCGCTTGATGTTCCCAAATTCAGTTTCAGTCTTGGATCACCCACAAAGCGTCCCCTCCAAAAAGAAAAAAAAAAATGTATCCCACCCAAAACCCGTCTTCCTGATGGTGGGACAAAGGTTGCACAAGGACGACTGTATTCAGGGCTCGGGGAACTTGAAGTTGAACTACATGATTCTGATGAGCCGTATATTGTACTTCAGAGTACAATATACGGCTCGTCAGCGGGAGAAGTGCGACAAAAGAAGGAAGTTCACTTCTCGCAACAGGGCACAATCGCAGGGGAAAATAAAAAAAAGAGAACGCATTGAAAAGCCCCGGTGCAGCAGCTGTGTGATGATCAGCCAGGCCTGTTCGGAAAGAAGAGTCAATAACCTTCTCAGGCGGCAGTGGCGGCGATTTTCTTGCGTCCCTCTCTCACTCTGCGCCGCCACGTTCGGCGTGTGTAGGGAGAAACTGGCTGTGGGGGTCCTTTCATAACTTCGTTCAGTTGTATTGTTCATTCGAACAATATAGAATCGCGGTTACATGTCGAGGGTTTTACTGGACAAAAATTTAATACGGTATTGCGAATCTAAATTTTTCACGTGGGTAAGAAACCTTCCCCCGCGAACCCCAGGGACATTTTCGAAACATTTTAGGAGTCTCTGGAACCTCGATCATCCAGTTTATTGATCTCCGTTCTGATCAAGGATGGTTCTAAACAAATTATATTTATTTATAACAATCCTGGAAATTTTTGAAGTTGAGAGTTTTTATTTGAGTGGTTCGGATCAAGAAAGGAAATGGTTGGTGGTGCAGACAGAGACCCACAATTTTTTGTCCTTAATTTAGGTCATGAAAGAAAACAAAGAAGAATTTTTTTCTTGATTTCAAAGGCAAGGTAATTTTTTGCGTCCAGTTTTCATCTGCTGTAATTCTCCCGCAAATTTTACTTCGAGCCCTCGTTTCTTACGCCTGTCCTGGACGGCGAAGTTTTCCCTTGGGTGAGAATTTCATTCATCTGCGCGCACGTTTTTCACAAGGCCTTGTGGCGTCTTTTCCCCCCAAGAAGTGTTTATTGGCAGGTTTTCACATCGAATTTCGTCATTCTGACTTCCTAATTCTACCTCGAGTACGAATCAATCATGCTGACGTGGTTACGGAAGCATGATGCAACAGGGAGAAATGATTTCGTCCCAGTTCCTGACGGATTTTTCCCTTGGTTTGTCGTATGGAATTAATCTTACTTAACAAACATGAAACAATTCATTTCAAGAACCGCAAATGTTTGTACTTTTTTCTAAACATTAGATGTAGCATTTACTGACAAAAGAGCGAGGGAGAGAGAGAGAGAGAGCTAAAGAGCTTAATTTGCATGAACATGCATCTATTTTTCCATGTGTGACTTAAAATCAAAAGAATAGGTGGACTCCCTCTAAAAAGATCTTGTATACAACGAATTTCTTTGCATGTCGAAATTTTATTTGGTCCCATAGGGTTCTCTCCGCACGTTATACTGGTTCTCGACAAGGAATTTCTCTGCAACGAATTTATTTTTTTCTGGTCCCTCGAGTTTTGTTGTACAGAAAGAGAGAGAGAGAGAGAGAGAGTCCACCTTTAGTATACAGTAATTAAATTACTGTACAGTATATCGTTTGCTTTTGCTGTCACTGATGCTTTTCGACACGTATAAAAATAACCTATATTCACAATATTATAAATAATAGACGCTGAACTACAGCACTGTTGTAATATTTCATGCGCGCATTGAAAATTTTTGCATATTTTGGAACGAATCGTGCTAAAGCAGGTTTCTTGCTTGCTCTTTAAATTTTAATTCAGATAGGAATCACTGTACGTTTCAACGGATGCAAGAACTATGCAAGCTTTTTATTCAGGATTTACTTGATAAATCGAGAACGAATGTCGGAATCATGCGAAGAAAACGACCACGGGAGGTCTACCTGTCGGGTGCCTTCCAGGCGAATTATTTTCTTCGCGCTGAAACCGTGACGATTCATGAACATTAAGGTAGTGAAGGTTTGCAAATGATTTATGCATCGTGTAAAGAATGGGATTCATCCGTGATGAAAAATGAAATATGAAAAAAACGAAGTAGCTGTGGTGATTTTCATGCGAACAGATGTTAAGCCGCGGGGCGCGTTACAGTTATTACAGTTCCATCTTTCGTAAGTTCGTGATTCGGGCGAATGACTGCGATAAATAAAAAAGAAGCGTAAAACGCAGGCACTCGGGTACCCTGGATTTTTGCATGCATGTTTGTATGTATGTATGTGTGTATGCATAAGCACTTTTCGTACTTGCGGCTTGTTGGGATGACCGAAGACCAAGGACACGCAAATGAAAAGAGGGTCTATTCTTCTTTGCCACCTGTTGCGCTGCGCTGGATCATCATCATGCAAACGTTGCGCGTGACGAATCCGGGTTTTGCTCCTGCATATCATTTGTGTGCTATACCTCGGACTTTTGGTTTTCACATGTTTTTACGGCTCAAAGAATATTTCGAGGGAAGTAAAAAAAAAACAATTTGTTGAAAAATACGAAAAATACAGTTCATACCGTGCGTCTCGTTATCTTCATCCCAGACTCGATTTTTGCATGACATTTTCCCCCCGAGATCAGGGTCCATTAAGAGCGTCGTCCTGTTATGATTTCTGCCCACAGCACCATGTATCCTACTCGAGATTCCTCTTTCAAGTCCTTGAATATTTTCTGAAGTTCAAATGTCACTCAACGACGTACTCATAGGTCCCAAATGCAGACTTCTCTTTTCAATATGAACTCAAGACACGGAACAAGGTGCACAGCGGCATCTAAAAAAACGCGAAAACTGAGGAAGTGGTTAGGAAAATGCAAGAAATGAACATTAATGTTCAATATCGCAGAAAACGTGAAGAAATGGCCTTTTAGTGCTTTTCATTTTTTTTCATCATACAGAAGAAAGATTCGAGAGTAGATTTGACACAGCGGAATCAATTACTTTTCTATCGTGTTTTCGGTAAACGGAATTAGATTATTCGTTTTTTTTTTCATAAGTCGACGATGGCTTATTAAAAGGCTGGGTCCGATATTCAGACAAAAGGAACTTTGAGATTTATAAATTACCTACTTGGAAAGTATTAGGAATATTTTGAAGTTGAGGGGAATTGTTTTTCAGAATTTTGGAGTCAGGTCAATGATAAAGGAAGCCAAAATGATTATTATATTTTTCATGAAGAAGAATTCAACTTGACAGCTTCTTGGCAGGACTTGGGGCTAATTTTTATGGTCGGGCTTTCATTTGGGGCATTTAATTTCTGAAACAATGTTTAGCGGTTTTCAAATGACTCTCGGCCTTAATCTCGAGGGACGATGGTACATATCTCGGTATCCTGGAATGAATAAAGATCAATGGAGTTTATATTATCATGTTGTTGAGTGATGGTCATGGATTTTGGTTGTTGCTTAAAAATACAATTTATTGACGAATTAATTTTTATTTGGTGCCCAGTATGGCTGCTGTGCGAGTTCTTGGACAATTTCCGACACCCCATGAGCTTCGAGCGAATGGTTGAACTTTTATTTGAACCACTTCAAGTTGGATTTTCACACGTAATGAGTGCGGTAGCTTTTGTTGGAATGATGCGAATCGTGCAGGGGGAAGACAGGCGGACCAGAATGCGATAATGGCTTGTTCGGACCTTGCCTCCTTTGTTGGCATTGCTATTGTGCTCGCGTGTGATTTTCGTCTGGACTTGCCGGGACGTGCTAGGAAGAATCTCATTCGTTGCTCGCAAGAAAGTTCCAGGAAATGCCGGGACAGATGAATCAACATCCATCTTTCTCCGTGGAACTTTATCTGGGCAAGACCCTCTTTGATCCTGTGAGCAATGCCCTCTTCGTTCTGAGTGCAACGCTGCATGTTTCCTGCAGAAATCCGTCCTCGGTAGCTTTTGCTTGTTATGGATGAATCTAGGAATGCGCCTGAGTGAATTTTCCCTTCTTCTCCTCGCCCTTCACACGAGCGTGGAGAGATTCGGTTAAAACTTGCTCATACCGGAAGCTGCTCTGAGGCAACGTTTAAAAAATAAAAATAAATTCTTGAAGAAAAAGGACGGTTTGGGGAAAGAACTGCGTTTTTGGGTGAGAATCACGTTTAAGCACGGCTATGAGCGGAAACGGCTATCGCCCAAGTATTCCGACGAGTACCGAGTACAGCACTTTAGTTTGTCGAAGGACGACGCGTTTCGAAGAGGGCTTGAAGAAAAGAGAAGGCGAAACATTATTTTTGAGCGAAATAGCCCACAAAAGTTGTTTTGTTGTAAATTCATATTTTTCCGTGGTAAATGGTCGCGGTGCATGTGTTTCGGAAGAAACGTCAAGTTGCGGGTTCCGTTCGTGACACTGGGAAGTTGGTGGGCGGTTTCTTGATGCGGCAGGAAGTCTAACCGCGCATTTTTCTCGCGCAGATTTTTGCATAAATTATGCAATTTCTCGCGGAAATTCTTGAGCAATTTCGTGCACGATTTTCTCCTCCGACGCTAGTTTATGGAAGACTTACCAGTACGATCGCCAGAAGGTCACTTAAATCACTCTCGATTTTCTCGACCGGTGCGGAGTATAATTTTGTCTGAGATATATCGTTGTGATGTTGGACAAAATGCGTGTTTCTCGAAAATCCTTCTACACGAAAGCTTTCACTGCTAAACTTCACGGAAAATTCGAATGTTCTTCAAATCCCGTGATTGGAAACTAATACCATCCCGAAACAGTCAGTTCAATGTTAGAACAAACTTGAGTAACTAGACGAAACAAACATCCATTGAATTCGAATGTGAACTTCAAACAAGCAACTTCATCTTTTTAAAGCTTGTGTGGGAAAGGTAACGCAGCGTAAAAGAGATTTATTCCCATGAGCTCTAAAGATATCATTCAAACACTTGAAAAACTCTGAAACTGCACTCTTTCGAATGTCTTTCATCTCTTGGAAGATTTTGCAAAAATGTTCCAATTATTTTTGGACCCCCTCCCACGTTTATTTTTTCTGTGTTCAAACTATTCCTTGAACTACTATTCGATTTAATTCGTAAATTTTTTGATCATCGCTGGAACTTTTTAATTTTAAAACATCTTAATGAACGTACCACGTGTGGATTGTGGCATCAAGAGCTGGAAAGCTATGCAAGGCTAGGTTTTTATTTGTAAAAAATAAAAATAAAAATACTGGTTGTGAGATTGTGCCTTACCTCCTGGAAATTAACCAGAAAAGAAGGTGAGATGATCCTTGATACCTTCTTGGAAACTTATTCAGAGATAAGTTCTTAAACAAACAAGTGTAACTGCAGAGTGAAAAATCCAGCTTTAAAATTGACCCAACGCAATTTCAGTCGTGTATAATTTAAAATGCAGTATGGTCACTGCTAAAATACTGTATCAATAAATGTCCCGCGAGGCTAAACAACAGCAATTTTGAATCCTGCCGCTCTGTGAACGAAGTAATTAATTTTAATATTTTAAGAAGACTATTAAATAAAAAAAAACATTGAGTTTTATGATATCGGAAAATACGGTACTTGCACTCACTGCTATATCGTTGTATGTTTTATATGTTTTAAAAATGATGTTTAAAAAAATTTATATTCTCAAATAAAGTAGGAAGGGAATGGTTGGTAGTGTCAGCGAAGAGATATACGCACACAGAAAAGTAATCATCAGAGTACTGTACCGTAATACACTCGAGCCTGACCAACTCGGCGCCACTTCCAGGTGGAGTCTCATCTCGTTCCTTTGAATGACACTCAAACATTACCGCAGACGGCCGAAATAACACGCTTGAGCAATTAAGATGAGGCATTTTGAAAAAACAGAAGCGAGAAGCCACTCCTGGATTCATAATTTTGCTGCGTGTGATCTTGAAGAGAGCCGAGAGTTGATTGCGTAGCCCATGGAGTGGAGTGATTAACCAGAGTTCAGTACCAGCTTCTCTCGCGCGTGTCGGTTAATTGAATCCTTGACTCCCGAGGAATCATTGGAGCCCTTAATTTTCTCTGCGAGATTAATCTTCATGACACCCACGGTGTCCAACCGGTCTTTGACATGGCGACGACAGAGCGTCTCGACTGGGTTTAACGCTCTGACGAGTGACGGCACTTGAGATTCACAGAAAGGCTTATTCTGTGTCAGTTTCGGTGTCAGGGCCGAGTGTCGGTGACCTAACAATTGTTTAGTACTTTAATTTCGTTCTGAAAAAACAGAGACGCAATGATTTTTTTTTTATTCGCACAGAATTTCGCAGATGCTCCTTTTCTAACTTTTTGGTCATTAATTCGTTTAAAAAACAACAGTAAAGCGTTTTCCCGACTGCGTGTGCCACAGGACAGGAGTACGACATTTACAAAGAGCCATTCACAAAAATGGAAGAAGAAAGAGCAAATTAGAAAAACTGAAAGCGCAGATAAACGCCGAGACAAATTGCTGACTCACTTATATCCTGGATAATTATAGGCGCCTTTATTGTTTTTTTTACCCACNCTCCTGGATTCATAATTTTGCTGCGTGTGATCTTGAAGAGAGCCGAGAGTTGATTGCGTAGCCCATGGAGTGGAGTGATTAACCAGAGTTCAGTACCAGCTTCTCTCGCGCGTGTCGGTTAATTGAATCCTTGACTCCCGAGGAATCATTGGAGCCCTTAATTTTCTCTGCGAGATTAATCTTCATGACACCCACGGTGTCCAACCGGTCTTTGACATGGCGACGACAGAGCGTCTCGACTGGGTTTAACGCTCTGACGAGTGACGGCACTTGAGATTCACAGAAAGGCTTATTCTGTGTCAGTTTCGGTGTCAGGGCCGAGTGTCGGTGACCTAACAATTGTTTAGTACTTTAATTTCGTTCTGAAAAAACAGAGACGCAATGATTTTTTTTTTATTCGCACAGAATTTCGCAGATGCTCCTTTTCTAACTTTTTGGTCATTAATTCGTTTAAAAAACAACAGTAAAGCGTTTTCCCGACTGCGTGTGCCACAGGACAGGAGTACGACATTTACAAAGAGCCATTCACAAAAATGGAAGAAGAAAGAGCAAATTAGAAAAACTGAAAGCGCAGATAAACGCCGAGACAAATTGCTGACTCACTTATATCCTGGATAATTATAGGCGCCTTTATTGTTTTTTTTACCCACAAATTAAAATTAAAATGCTTGGGAGATGCAGTTAATCGAATTCTATTTATCCAAATTTGCGGAAATCTATGCAAATATATATATCATTTATTCATATTTGGAAAAATTTTCGATTCAGCTGTTTTGATCAAAAATCTTAATCGACTTGGACACTTGAAGATTCCAACTGTTGTGTACGTGACCTGGATAAGGTCGCGAAGATTTAGATGATTCCCGCTTAAACGGGACTTTTCGTCGGAAGACTTTCAATGATAAAAATCATGCACCTCACCTGCTAATCGAATACGCTACCTGATTTTAATTCGCCAATTTTTGATTAAAAAGCTCTTCATATTCGAGCAAATATCCCAAGATCCGGAAGTGCCGGGCATTTTTTGACAGTTCATCGCGATAGATTATTAGGAAAGCTTAAATGTGACTTTCCTTGTTTGTCGTTATATGGGCATATTTTACACATACTTTTTTGTGTGCTTCGTAGCTCGGAAATAGATCTAAGGAGATGCAGTTTCATGCTTCGGTTGTTTCCGGTGAACGATTCAATCCTCGTTTAAAAAAAGGGCAGTGATACGAAAGGGAACGTATGTAAATAATTCCAAGGAATTTTGATAAACTCGCAACGAATAATCCGTTGAGCATGGTGATGTTCAACAAGGCGTTGATTATCCAGGCCTCATTTCGGGCCGATGATCTTGGAAAAACGCTCAAGAGAAAACACTTTGACATTCATAATTCCACGTTCAGCCTTTGATGCNAAAAAAGGGCAGTGATACGAAAGGGAACGTATGTAAATAATTCCAAGGAATTTTGATAAACTCGCAACGAATAATCCGTTGAGCATGGTGATGTTCAACAAGGCGTTGATTATCCAGGCCTCATTTCGGGCCGATGATCTTGGAAAAACGCTCAAGAGAAAACACTTTGACATTCATAATTCCACGTTCAGCCTTTGATGCTGCTGGTGCCGTGACGAAGATAATCTTGACGAGGTGAAAAATCGGACTCATCAGTAAACTCCGTCACTCGCAAGTGGTTCTTTGGTTGTGATTTGATTGCATTTAATCATAAAGTTTAAGGGTTAAAAACCGGTTTTTAAGGTGAATTTTAGAAACAGACGAGGCGTGTAACTGGTATGAAACCGTTCAGCCGACATCAAAGCTCGATGATTTTACTTCGCCGTGTTTGCAGAAACGCCAGTTTTCCGAAGTCTATTTTCGACCGATGTTCGTGCGAAATATTAACCCAGAACGCTTCATGATTTTTCTCTGGATCTTTTTTTTTTTTTGAATTTCAGAAACGGTTGATTTTTTCAATAGTAGGAGAATGAAATTTTTAGGAGATAAATGGATCGTTCGATGGGGTTTTCCGAGCTCCACCGAATCCCTGAAAAATGTTAATGGCAACTGAATTCAACATGAGCACGACATATTTTTTAGCTACTCATTGTTGGTTGAATAAATATGCATGCATTCCACACCACAAAGAAAATTATAAATAGTTCGTTGAAAAGTCGGTTTTGTGTGTCAAGAGGATTTCCTGCGAGGAAGGGCGCGTGCGCTAATATTTTATGACTTCCTGGGCGGTATGTTGGTCCGTCAGTCACAAGAATCCCAGCAATGAGAAAAACGACGAAGGCTCAAAGCATTTTGACCTTTGCTACATACATGGCTTTGGACAAATTTGGGAAAAACAAAAATTATGCAGCAGTTTTCCTAATTAAGGAGGCACACTTTCTTATGTAAATTTGCCCGATGCGAATGCATCAGACGACAGCGGAAAATTCTCCGAGCGATTGTGGAAAATTCGCAAGAAAAAAGAACGAGAGAAAAAATCCCAAGATTGTCGACAATAACTTGGAGCATTTTCTTGAAAGAAGTATTTTCATGATGTACCTCAACAGCTGGAAGTACATTTTCCTCAAAACATTTGGTATGCTCCTCATCTTCAACTGGTTAAAATGGCATGCAGTTTTTCCACGCGCACGAAAAATGCGAAAATTGACCGCCAGAGTTCATCCGTCTGGGGGGAGGGTTGGAGAGAATGTTTTGGACTCGCAAGACTCCCGAGAAACCCTTCGTATTTGTGGTGGAAGTTTCTTCCGCGTTTTTCTGGATATTCCCACGGTTACGGAAAGCAACTCGAAAGCGTGAAAAAATATTTAAAAAAAATCTTGGTGTAATTACGGCACGAGTGTCTTGCCCACTTTCGCATCCATCCCACAATTCTGTTTCGCCAGGAGCCAGTGGGGGTGATTTGCCCATTCTTCCGCTAATCGGCTGCGTGGTTCGACTTCCGTTCGGGAAACAGTACCCGGACCTCCTGGGAAATTTTCGAAAGTCTTGAAGCGCTATTTTCGCGGAAACGTTTCAGCGTGAATCAAAGCATGAGACTTCAGCCCTGATGTGGTTTTCGATTCGCTGTTGTATAAAAAAAAAAATAATGAAAGGCAAGTCGCGAAATACTGACTGACTCTTGCAGGCGTTGGAAAAGTTTCCTGGGGTAATGACTTGGTTTCGCATTCCCGTTTTCGAGAGAAATTTCGCAACCGAGAAACTTTTGTTTTTTTTCACTTTTTTAACGGAACAGAGGCGGATTTTGATTGCCGAAAATACAAAACAACCGTGAAGATCAGCAAGTGTTTCAAATTTACTTGCGTAATTGCTATCCCGTTCAGTAAATCTTTAAATATTTAAATCAAGCATGACACTCGCTCCTGAAACGAAAAAGGTGTTTGTTTTCGTGTCAGAACTTTCTAGAGCGTCAAAAAGAATGTTGAATTGAAATTTGAAACCTTTTTTGAATTTTGAAAAGTTGCTTGTGCAGAGAAGTAGAGAAAAAAGTTTTTCGATTGTATTATAAGCGCTGTACATGAGGAATGTAAGCTAACTGCTGTGAAAGAGGCAACATTTGATTCCATAGTAATTTTCCTTTCAAGAAAACCCCGAACTCCTGAAGTGAAGTGAAAAATAAAAGTCTGGAAACTCTTTCTTTTCTAAATATGTTGGCTGTTCACTGTATATAACGTCGCCTTTGCTACGTTTTATTTTTATTTATTTCAAAATACAATCTGAACGTCAAGAATTCAGATAACCAGCAGAATCAAAGCACAAAAATGAAAAATGGCACTTTTCCATTCACTGTACGGTATATATTTTTGAGTTCGCAATACATATTGGTCACATGAACGCAATCATGGCTGTCAATTTAATATCAATAAAATTCTTACGTGGGAACTTTATTAAAAATATTTTAAAGTCGATAGACTCAGGAGATATTTCGGACCCATAGGTTTCTTATTTGGTCCACCGTGTAGAAAATGTAGATATGCGTGGGCTGACCGTGAAGCAAATTGGTAAGTGATCTTGCTGTACAAGTTTCCAGTTAACTTGAGTCTAGAAGAAGTCACCAACGCAAAGGTTTTACTTCATTTATAAAAACTTTATTTTCTGTTGGTCCAGGTTCAGTACTGTAATCTATTGTTTAGGAATTCCTTCTCAGTGTCGTCGAAGCGTAAATTATGACATACCACAAGAATCCAGTCTGTTCGCGTGGCAACGTTCTCGCTTTTTCCACCCAACTTCTCGATTGCGTTCGGAAATTCCAGCGCGTTGCCCCCCCCCCCCCCCGAAAAAAGCTCGAGAAAATTCACTCTCGACATTTCATCTCCCGAAGGCTGAAAGAAGCAGAAAAGATTAAAGGGCACTGTTGAGTAATGGTACACGAAAAAAAAGGAACAAGTGAAGAAATGGCTTTCGTCCGTCCCGGGTAAATTGCAGGTTTAGCCACGGAGAGGGAAAAGTGTTTTGAATGACGGCCGCGGTAAGATACACGCCTCCAGTCAACGACACCAAAAAGCGTGGGGAAACGATCCTGCTGCAAAATACTGCGTGATGGGCAAAAAGGACAAAAGACCCCATGGAAAATTTATAAAAACTGGACAAAAAAGGGCCGATCGGACGCGAACCAGGTTCTCCTCTGCTTGAGTTTTTCATTTATTTCATTTTTATTTTTCATTCTACCACCCGCGAATAAGGGTTGAGATGTTGTTTCCACGTTTGTGGCAATTTTCCCTCAAATCTGGTAAAGTGGGGCCTGGCTCTTTCACTTTGACTCCAGGAGGTCGATGCAAACATGACATGGTCATTATTTTCGCATCGTGGAAAAAGAGTGGAGCATATAAACATTGTGCAGTACTTTACTGTGAGTTGTGGATCAGAAAACAATCTGTGAACAGCAGAATCTTCCGTGCAGTGTCAGCTCTGAAGTAAAAAAAGAAAAAGAAAAAGAACGATTCAGTGCTGATTCGATACTGCTTCAAATAATATATGGCTTATGAATACGTAGGAGAACTGTAGTTGAAATTAAATGCCCATCACGCGCCGTTTAAGAAAAATAAGCAACATGCTTTTTTGCAAGCATTAATAGGGCTTCAAAAGATGTTCCAGACATACATTGCTTCCAATGACCTTCATTTCGTACCCCATGAAAAACTATGTCAATTTTTCAAAAGGTTCCGACGAATTCTTTGACAGAGGGTCGTAGAGAAATAAAAAGATTCTCACGTCGTTAGATTGTAGATTTCCTGCAACAGTTCCACGCCCATTATATGAGTAAAGAAATTTACAACATTTTCTAATATTTTCTCTTCTCATCGATTGAATAGTTGGCGAAATCAGGAGGAAAACAAATTCCCTCCGGATGTTCTTGTTTTCGCCGAGTATGCCCGAATAGTTGATCAACAAAGTCGATTGTTCTGCCTAAACAAGGCCAGTACTTGACTCGGACATCATAACATTTGCATTTGTATCTTTGTCGGAAAAGTGACCCAACGAGGAATCACTGGAGAAATCCGAGTAACACATTTTTCCGCTGCTGATGAAGCGCAAGGTTTCATTTTTCCTTTTTACATTCTTCTCAGCGGGGAACATCCGCAACTACCGCATTCTTTCTCGCGGCGGAAATTTCCGGATTAGGGCTGAAACAAAAGTGATGAGACCGTGGCCGGAAAATCTGACCCGGTTCGACAAAGTTGTCCGCGTTTCTTAAGTTGACCCAATTTGATTAGCGCTTTTGAACTGGAAAGAATCGGTTCGCAAACCGGGCTGATGTTGACGAATGGTCCCCGACAACGGACTGCACGTGCTTGTGAGAATGCACGGAACAATGGAGTCTAAATGAAGAGCATCTGTCAAACCTAGCATGAAACAAGGTTAATCCTTTGAGTTGCTGTTTACCCTTCATTCAGTATCATACTGTGAACCCTATTTCACAGGAACGCGCGTATATAGTTACGAGATGCCGTCCACTGAAGCAAGTTTTTGTTGTTGTGAATGTAGATACATCTTCGGAATGTTTGGAGCGACATCCGGATTGATTCTCTTTGCATACGAATATGTACCCATTTTCAGGGAAGGAAACTTGCGCATTTCCGTGAATTTTAAAGTCACTTTTTGGCTTTTTGACGGGGCAAAAAATTATGGCGCGTCTTAGAAGTTATGAAGTCGTACATTTGCATGCGAAGGCGTCATATTGGAACGAAATCTGATTGAAATCATGAATATCTCATTAATCCAATGGCAATTTAGAATGCTGAAGAAAAGTTTAAAGGATGGTCTGAACGGAAAGCACATAACTTTCGATCACGAATCCGAATGAAAAGCCTTTTACAACTTTGTGAGAATGGAAATGCCAATTTCAAAATTTTCATCTAATTTTTTCGACTGTATGCACGGACATGGATCGTATGTCGGGAAAATTTCATTAAAAGCCAGAAAACTGGGATAAACGTTTGCACGTCTCCTTTCCCCGGGATATGACCCAGTAATTTTTTCTCTTGCTACTTTTCCGTTTCTTGATGCATCAGGAAAGCGTCGATTCGCCGGAAACGGCCGGAATTTCGTCCTTGTTTTATTCCAACGGATGCAGTTTTGTCGACGGTTTGGTATCCTGGAGGATTTCCGTCAGTGTCTATCATACGCGAACTGGTGCCTATTCTCGCTTCGCACACGAAATGTTGTAAGAGGCCATTTCTTTCTTGAGGAGTTTGTACTCGACGCAGAAAGAATTTTTCGCAATTGAGGTGTACACGGTATGTTTAAAGATATCAGAGCTCAAATATAGACATTTTCTGTACTCATCGAACAAATTGCGTTTGAAATTTAGAAAATAACTTCGCCGTAGCCATTTTTCCCGTGGCAAAAGTTTCATGGAGTATTAGGAGCATTCCCATGACATTGCTTTAGCATCTTCTCTTCAAAACATTTGACCCTTCTTGCACAGTTTTTAAATTTTGTTTTCATTCATGCATGCTACGGATTTTCCTCACTGGTGTATTTTCTACCGGCTAGATCGGAATATTTTTTAAATGTTGCATTACCATCTAGTATATCTATTTTTTGGTATCGATCAAAGACTGATGTGATTGCCCTTACTCGAAGGCAACACTTGTTTTTTTTTAAACTGTATTTTACAAGAGCCAGTGTAATACATTTATTTTATTTTTTCTATTTTGTGCATTTTTATGTGGTACTGTATCTGAAAAATACTACTCTTTGAAATACAAAGAAAAAACGTTCCCATGGAGATAGTGAATTTGAGCTTGAACCTAGTTTGAACTGTTTTCGCATATTCCATGAAAAATTCTTCGAGAACTTGTAGCCACAATATTTTATTTGCTGTTGTGAAATTTTAAAATGGACTTCTAAAAACGGAGGGGAGTTCTTTTAAATTGTTCGAGCAGAAATACGCTTTCTTCGAACCTGATTTCGACAGCTGAGCACGAACAATTTTTCGTACCGCGTACGGAGAAACGCATCTAACCCTTGCCCCTTCACCATTATTTCATTTGAAATTTTAATTTACTCGCAAAAAATATCCTTCAATTTTACCGCATTCATGCATAATGCTTTCTTCCTCACATCAAAATTCCCGATGCATTGGACCTCTTGAGTGCATAGCTTGATGGTATTGACTGGACGAGTTGTCCATTCGTCTACCGATTGCCGTGATGATAGAGCGAATGCTAAAGAAGGTTCCGAAGCGCTGGCAGGCAGGGTCGCCCTGGGTTAATGAAACCTTGGCCCCAGGGTGATTGACAGCAGGCCGGGTTTTGATCCCCGAGTGCTGATGTCACGTCTTGTGGCTTGACGAGATAATGAAATTGCGGGTGGTGGTATGTATGTGCTTGCACTTAGTTCCTTCCTTCCTTCTATGATATGCACCATTCATGTCGGCCGCTCTGCTGGTTTGCCTCGAAGGGGGCGTGAACTTGAGTGTGACCTGGTCCCGTTCGCATGAATAAATTTCTGGGTTCATGTTTTTGGGTGGAGAACGCACGGGCAATTTCGGCCTCTCGTGTTCTCCTCAGAGTTCATGCATAATTTGGCTTGAGCGGAAAAATACACACACACACACACGCATTTACGAAAACAAGGTAGAAAAACGTCTCGAAATTCTGTACAAATCAAGTGGACCCCTGCTTAGGAACCGACTCGCATGGCGACCGATTCGCTTGACAACTTGGAACTTATTTAAAAAACCCTCAAATCCATGGGTCTTATGCCAATTTTCCCATTTAAAGGAAAATTTGGCACATATTTTTTAGCGTAACTGATATTCCAAAAAGAAACCAGAGCCAACGAGACAAATTAATTTCGCTCAGTAGACACAACAAATTAAACATAATGCTGGCCAAAAAATGGTGTGAAAATGAGTTCTCTACAAACATTTGTGATACGTTCGTTCAAGACATTTAGCTAATTTATGATTCTCAGCTTTCATGAGCCTCTTTAATTTTTATATTTGGAAATCAGAGCAGATTTTTTTCTTCGCAGTCTGTAGAAAATGAATCCACGATTGTCTGAATTTTTCGTGCATAATTTTCCCCTATAATTTTATGGCCTGCGAGTAACTTTTTGGGGTTCTACATTTTCCAGCAAAAACAGGCAATCTTTTTCTGATGGAACCCGATGGAAGATGAGGTTCTGCTTAATGAATAGCCTGGTCAACAATTGTTCTCCTGAAACGGATTGCGGTTGATAAGCAGGGGCCAACTCCTTAGATCAGAGTTCCACTATAAAAAAAATTAGTCTTCGTGAAGCTGACAGAAGCTAATCAAAATATTCTCTGCCGAAAATAAAAATGCGGAATTAAAAAAAAAGAAACCCGAACGATCTTTTTAAATGCTCTGATCATCAGAAAATTCTGAACTATCCTGGTGTGAACTCGAGAACAATGTGAAAAGTGTAAATGTTCGTCGAAATTAGACAAAACCCTTGTAATTACTTTGTACCAGATCACTTTAGATTCGTTCTGTGCGAGATGGATCTGGATTGCAGCCGCTTGAAAGGACCTCAGGGTTTATTTTTCGCAATCGGCTAATTAGTGTTCCATCCCCAAGGGATCGATCTTGTTAGGGACGGCGACATTTTCCCAGATTAATATCTTGACGGAAAAGGCCGGGTCAGTTCGTAAGTGAGCGATGTCTCAATCCAACGAGGAGCTTGCCTCAAGCTATTTCTTGGTTTATATGCTACTTTACTTTATTTATAATCTGTTGGAAGGACTGTAAAAATTCCGGCCGATCAAGGGTACTTGAAAAGTACTGCTCGAAACAGCTCGGGAAGCTGGGGTGCCGTAAAAATGGTCGGCGGTTCGCTTTGAACAATGAATTGGTTTGATCTCTCTCCGTCAAACGGAGTTGGGTTCATACTAACCGCACGGGTTAATCATTTTCTGCAGTTACCATCAATAATATCTAAGCGATATTCTATTGTCATCTGTCTGCTGAAATTTATTGATCGATTACTTTCGGGGAACTCATGAAAACATAAAGAAGCATTAAGAGAGACCTCTTCATAAATTGGGTCCACATAAATTGTGGAAATCTTGATTGAACCTTGTGAACGCTGAAAAGCGGCAAATAAAGTGTTCTATTCATTCATTCATTCAAATTGTGTCATTCTAGGGCTTCCATTGGTGCAAATGGAACGGAGATAACTTTTGGATAGATATGAAGAAATACAGTATAAATAATTCCTGAGAAATGTTCCCGGTTGCAATCGAAAGGCGACTGAAAGGTAAACGTGTAAACCATTAGGTTGAGAAAATTATGTTTAACTGGTAGGCCCTTTTTAAGTTGGATGAAGCTAAAGGTGGCCGAAAAGCCGACGATCTCAGTAACGCGGAAATAATTCATTTTTAGTTGGCTTGTCTCAGAATCACGAAATACACGCATGTCCAAAGACTTGAACTAATTTGACCTTGAAAATATGCAAGTTAGTAGCTCTGAATATGAAGTTATCCCCAAAAAGCTGAATGAAAAGCGAATATGTATGGTCGCAGCCGAAGCAAATTCTATTTGAATTGTACAGATGCATGCTTCAAGTCTCATCATTGACATCATTGGTTCCTTGGATAGTAATGCAGAAGAAAAATAACGGGTGTACGCTGAATTCTAATTAGAGAAACTGAAGGAACAAATTTTGAAACAGCTCTCAAGCACAATAGTTTCACTGCTGTAGTCTGAAATTTTCGTGTTTTTTGATATAAGAAAGGCGAAAATTTGGGGATAAATAAGTCATCAGCCGTCTAGTTCTCACGGGGACGAGCAAAAAAAGTCGATTGGTTTCGGTTGGTTACTTCTCAAAACAGTACTTTTTCATTCGTTTTTGACTTCGTGCTTCTCGGTCATATAACGAAAGTTTTTGGCTTCCTCGTGGCAATTTTTCCCGATTAGATTTTTTTTGAAACTACGGAACTATTAGTTTTCATTGTTTTCTTTACCCCCAAGAATTCTTTTCAGTACTGGGAACAAAAACGATTTTTAATTGAGTTTCCTTTCTCCAAATTGTGAATCGATCATTTCTTAGTGAAAGAAAAATCACTGATCTACTGAAGACTTCTCCAGCTTTTAGACTTCCATGAATTTTGTCGGACAGCTTGTTTTTATGAAATTTTACATGGTAATGTCACACTATTTTTTTTACGCTAATCGTGTAGCTTAAAGACGAATAAAAATTCGCAGAACTTTCTGACGCATTGATCAATGATAAAGTTTAACTGAAACTCCAGTTCCACCACCGTGGAAGGTTTTTGTTGTGTTTCCAGTGCGAAATAGCTCTCAGTTTATGCAAAAAAGGATTTGTAATCTTTCACTATTGCCCGATCGTTTATACATTGCAGGTGGACGATCAGCCAAGATTCTATCGACCAAAATATATTTTATGAATAGTTTTTTAAATGAAAGGTTATGAGTAGATCTCTTTTTGGAGCAACATATTTTGGGATCTTCACGTATCGTTTTGGAGGTTCTAAGAAAAGAAAAAAGAAGCGATGAGTATAGAACAAGTATTAATATACGAGTACATAGTCTATTTTTTTATATGAACACATTATTCTCATGAGCGGAAGAAATGATTGCGAACGCTAGATAAAAATCCATTCCTGCTTCATTGGTCGAGGGAACTTTTGTATTGGAGAAAATATAAAAATGACACGGAGGATGTCGGAATAAAATGATCGCTATTGGTTCTTCGACGCCTTTTTTAAAATTTTTTATTTGCCGAATTTAAATTTTGAACAATCCTCTTTATTCGAGGTGTAGTGACACGCATTCATCCTGGGCTGTGGGAAGAAAATTAGCTTGTTCGAAAGTCAAATGAAGTTCTCTTTCACGCGGAAGACGAACGGCTGCCCCGAGGGATTGAATCGGCGGAAAAACGCGGGAAAAAGTGGAGTTCGGTCACGGATTGATTCCTCGACGTCATCGAGGCCAAGATTTGCGGCCAGCGGAGTAATTGGGGCTGGCGAAGGGATGCGCACGGCCAGTGATTGCGTCGTGATTTACTGTCCTCAGTTCAGTTAGTTGATGCCCAGCAGAGCGAGACGATTGGTTAAATACGATTCATGCCGAGCCGGGCTCATAAAAGCCTCGGGCTCAATGACTTGTGGAGGAAGTCAATTTTAATTCAGTTTTCCCCCGTCGGAGAAATAAAGTGGGACGGACTAATCAGGCCGTCGGGTGATTTACTGCCGCGTGCATTCGGACTTGAGGCTGTTTCCCCCTTTTTTTTTCCTGCCCGTCATCCAGTTTGTTTTTCTCCCCCGTGTGGAATAATATAACTTTTTTTTTTTCCAAATGTCCTTTTCTTTATACGAAGCATCGTTTGAGAATGCCAGGCAGGTCACTGGAACTCATTACTTCCAACCGACTTCCTTAAACTTTTCGATGAACGTGTCCTGTGTCGAGTTTTCAATTGACAAACAAGAAGAGTGAAAGTTCTGACGCATAAGGAAGCTACAGTTTTTCATGTTCTTCCTGAGTTTTCGGAATACATTATAGGGCTGAAAGTGGTTGAATTTTAAAACATTTATTGCCACCTGAGGTCCGTGCATCGAAACGATAACATTGTTTTAGCAAAAGGCACGAAGTAGAACTTCCGTGTTTTCGTCGAGTTAACTTGCAGTAATCCGAAAAAAATGAGGCGTGAAACTCAAATTCCGTATTTATAAGACTCGTTGGCCGCCTTCTTTAATGTGAACTCGAAATTTTCTGTACGATAAACCTAATAAAAACGGTACTTTCGTATGTTTGAATATAACTTTTTCTCCCGAACTAGCTTTTAAAAAACATCAATCGCGTACTTCTGAAGATATTACAGTACTCGACAGCCTGCTGTGTCCTGAGACTCCTGACTGTAAACATATGCCCAGACGATCAAACTTTGAGCAGCAAGTTTGTTTCCTAGACGATCATTCCTTTATGAAATTTCAGAGAAATCAACTGTTCTTAAGCTTACATAATACTTCAATAGCGATTCAACAATTTCGTAAGGCTGTTCACTCAATTGTGAGTTCTACCGTCCTGAAAATCAATCGCAGAAAGCCTTTTTATTGTGCCGATGAAGTGGTAATGTGAATTGAATTTACCGCTTCATAGAAAGTTGAACTCAAAAAAATCTATGATGGGGATTTACGCAATCTGGAAAATCAGAAACTTGTCCAAGTGATGAGATTACGATTGCTCAACTTTGCTCTCGGAAGTATGGTGCTTTTTTTATTGCTATGTATATAATCTTTTCAAGACCAGAAAGCTTTTTTCATAATCAAAAATCTCTCCTTTCACGGCATTTATTCCTTTCCTTTTCGGCGAAGTGGAGAAGCCATTCGACTGCGGCGAAAATATTCGGAGTATGTAAAGCATTCGTAAAACATCTGTACAATATAACTGTCATGCAGCATCAAATAATAGTTTATTCTTCTCACGAAAACAGAACTGGGACATGATTTATATTCAGTTCAGAAATCTTCCGCTCAGAATTCAAAGAAAATGATGGATCGTCAGCGACGATAAGACGCATTCGCAACCACAGATGACATTGATCTCCATCGACGTTGTCTTCGTCGTAGCTCGACAATATGTTGATAAGCATCAAAGAAAAAGAAAATGGTGCTGCGGTTGATTTACTTGTCATGTCCGTAGTTGTCTGACGTGGATTCCTGTCTCGAAGCAGAAAAAACCTGCCTCAATTGAAGAATCCCAACCAACAAATTTGTTTATTTGAATATTTCCGCATTTAAAAAGGTTGACCCTCCTGATTCATACGGCTCGTCTAAAAGTCATTTTCTGTAGCTGAGCCGTTGAGGCGTTCTGTATGTCTCACAAATTAATGCCGTTTTCATTTGCCCTTAATTGAAGTTACAGACAAATCATTTATGATTTACAGTATTTTTTACGAATCCTATTCAGCTTTCATCCATCAATTTGATTCGTATATCTTCTATTAATTTTCCTGGAATGGGCTCGAAGTACTTGGGAAGTGCTGTCGGAGCTCTTCGGGGTTCAAAGGGGCACACTTGGCTCGGGACTGTCGTTGAAAATAAACGATTCATGTTAACGCTGCCTTTTTTTCTTATTAACAAAGGGCTGAAAAAGGCAGCTTTGAATTATTTCATCTTCAATAAAATTCTCAGTCTTTGAATTTAAAAACTGGCTTAATGATCAGGAGAAGGATATTCCTATGACACCGCGTAATGATGGTGAATGAAAGAGACTGTAATCAGGACCGGTTATCACAAAATTGAAACGATGACGAGACCTCATGCCTTCGTAATTTTGAACAGTAATTTGATTGTCGTTGAGAGACTTGATGGTGCTAAAAATAAGCTTGAATTTTCCCTGAACATAAGCCGAGTATGTTCGTCTATTTAAATTTTTAATTGTTCAATGACCGGACATGCAACTTTTTTCCGATGTTGCATCAGTTGACCAAAAAAATCTGATCCATGAATTTGTGCTTCCCTGAAAATAATACTTCGGATGTCTTCAATGGACAGGAAAAAAGTAAAAATACTTCGAAAATGGAAATTAAAAAAAATCGCTTGAAGCTTATGCTGTAAAATTGAAAAAGTCGAATGAAATGTACAGTCAACCCGCAAGGTATAGGTATCCCCTATTTTTTGTCACCCTTGATTTGTGCCCCCCATTTTATCAGAAGAAATCTTCCAGCATTATGTTACTAAGGGAAATTCCGATTGAGAGCCGACTCACGTAATGCCATTAAAATCACTGTTGAGGCGGAAAAACTTTTCCCAAAAGAGAAAACATTTTTTTTATAGATTTCATCAATAGGTTTCTATTGAAGATAAAATTCAAGCACCGACAATGTTATTGATTCTTAGCTTTAAATATCATTACGTGAATCTCGAAAGAAATTGCAGGAAAACACCCTCGGCAAACATTGTTTAGGAATCCTGAACAATTGCGCATGCCATAAAACTCAACCTTAGATTATGGAGTTTTAAGGAAAATAAGAACACTAGTGACATTTTTCAGATAATGACTGCTGATGGTGATGACAATACAACTAATTTTACTCAAACTTTTGATATTTGGCCCCAAAGGTATATTAAGAGACGCGTTTTTGTGACTTCTATGCATTCAATTTGTGGAATTTTGATCAGCTCTGATGATTCCAGATTATTCTCTCCATGCTCACCCTTTCGAAAATGTGAAAATGCCTTGAGTGTTAAGGCAATTCAGCCTTTTTGTTTTCAATGGATTAGAACAACTATCAAAGCTTTTAGAGGAGACGTTAAATTTTTTATGATTGCGATTCCTACGTTTGTTTCTATGGTTCTTTCACTTTGATTGAATGAATCAGTTGTCAACAGTCTCGAAACTTCAGTCACGTCTCACGTGCCTCGTTTTGACGACTGCAAAGTTTAAAAAATACGTCTCCCAGTTACTAGTTCATTAAAAAGAAAAAGAAAATCACCGAGGAAATGCAGTTGAATAAAGTACTTGCCTGTGTCTCAGACATTTGCTTCTACGACCGCGAATCAAAATAGAACAGGGTCACATCAACTTCCCGCTGCTTTCTCAAATGAAACCGTGCGAATTTGGAATTTCCTCCTGCTCTTTGTGAACTTTTTATAGTTTTCCATGTAACTTATTCCGCTTTGAAACGTCGTATTTATATTCTAAATCTAAGATTGATGCCCTGGATTCCATATTCCAAGTAAAAAAAAAAATATTCACATTCGAAACTTGATGAAATGATGGCATCTTTTGCTTGACAATTACGTTGAAACTTAATTCGGTCTTCCGTGACAAAATCAAGGTCTGCTCGGGTAAACATCTGTCCAATGAATCTGCCGCTGTTCGTCTTTGTTATGTTTTTCCTGAAATGTAAACTAAACTTCGTCACATTTTTGAGAAAGATATCCGGATCTTGATTTTTTTCACTGCCAGAAAAGTACTTGTAAGTACATCTCGGCAAAGTTTTCCGTGACGAGCTGTTCGTCTCACGCGACGTTCGAAGTGTTCTTCCCGGACGAGTTTCGCATTAAACTGTCACTTGCCAAACGGCAGGAGTTTTGTCATTTCCTGTTGAGACCTGATTTTCGGAGAATTTTCAAAGAAAGCCGTCTGCTCGAATTTATTTCTTCTCTCTGTACTTGTGAATTAATACAATTTTGGATTTTCGGTGAAAAGCTTTTAGATATAAATATACAGTAGTAACTTGAAAAATATGCGTGTTTGAGTATAAAAAAAAATATTCTTTCGCTTCAGAAGTACTGTATTTCACCTCTCATCCATCACTCTACTGGGCTGAAGGTAAACGACTTCAAGGGCTCGACGACTAGACCGTAAATAGTTAATCTTGATAAAATCTTCTTATTTTTTTGTAAGAGGAATGACTGATTTCCGCCCGGAGTCTGAAAAACAATCCAAAGATATGTTCCAACCTTTTGAAAATAACGAATTCGATTTTACTCAAGATTATTGGATTATGCCGAAATAAGTGCTGTATGATTCATGTAGTGCAATTCCGAATGGAACGTGGAACGCACTGAGTCCCACGTCATTTCTGAAGTCAAGATTTTTTTCTCTTTGTAATCCGCATGTTCTTTTCTTTGGAAGTTGTATAGTGTAAGACCAACATGTTTGTGGATCGATATTCCCTTTTAAAATTGCATTTAGATTTCCCATCCGCGATAATTGCATGTATCTGCTGTGTAGACTAAGGAAATAAAATGTGAAGTCTGAAAAAGACGTGAGAATGTTTCTGGGGTTATCCATCATCACCCAGGCTTCACGGAATGTCATGAAAATCATCACGTCGAAGTTTTCCATCGAAAAAGTTGAGCTTGAACTATTGTGAAGAATGATTTTTCAGTTTTTCTCGTTCAATTTAATGACGATTTTATGTATCTCTATGTTCTCTGTAAGTTAAAAAAAAATGGTATCATGTTTGCATCAGACTTCGTACTGTAGTTTGTTCGTTTTGTGAATTTCTTGTATGCTTGTGTTGCAATTAAACTATTTTATTATAGGCTGGTGATGATATTTAGATTGACTTATTTTCAATTCGCAAAAATTTTTCAATGCAACATATGCAACAAATTAATTTTTCTAACCTAGCCTGATCAATGTTATATTCCTATAGGAAATGTCTACAACGAAATTCTTTTTACAAATATTTTTTTCTGTTCCCCAGTGATTCGTTGTAGAGAGTCCATCTGTATAAGCAAATACATCCAACTTTGCTGATTTTCGTGATTGCGGCAATGGATGAAAAGGTACTCCACGTGGAGAAAATGAATGACGACGATTCTTGTGCGTGATATATCAATGAAATAAATATTTTGATTTGCCATATTTTCCATTGAACACTAAAATTCCGCCTGATAAAGTACCAGAGTTGCCAGCGGTCAATTTCACTCTCCTTTTTCTGTGCATTGCGCAACGGAGTGTCGCTTGGGGGCAACGATTCCAGTTACGAAAGGTCCTTCGATCCAAATGCAAGTAGGTTTCGCTTTGACTTTAATGGATGTTCATGAACCGTCGAGGCGTTTAAGTGTTCTTAACAAGGCGTCTGATCCTGTTGTGTTCCTCGCTGATGCTGATCCCCAACATTAGTTACTGAGTCTCAATACGTGAGACGAACACTTTCACCTATACCGAAAGCAGTCTTCGAGCCAAATTTGAATTTGTTATATATTCCGAAGATCTCGATTCTAGACCAGTGTTCCCCAACCCTTTTGGGCCCGTGGACCGGCAAATTTCCATTAGGTTTTTTGCCGACTGGCGAATTAAAAAAATTCTGCCGACTGGGAAAGTTTTATGCAATTTTTGCAGGCTCAAGAAAGTTGTGCTTGAAAGACTTACGGCACTTATTCAAAAAACACCTGCTCTTTTGCAAAAATTAAGTTAAGAACCAATGCAGCAGCTTAAATGGAATGTCTTCAAAACATAGAAAGTGGGCTTGAAGAAAGGCTTCTCAGAATGAAAAATGTAAATAAGTTATTTTATCATTCGAAAATTTGTCTGAAGGGTTATCAGGAGAAAAGCAAACATTCACTTTTCATGAGATCATTTCAACTGCGATTGTCTTGCCAAAATTTCAGATGAAGATACTGTAATGTCCATCATTGCTAACTTTTGATAAATTTGTCGTGCTGGAGAACATTTCCCGCGGACCGGCAAAAACCTTCCGTGGACCGGTGCCGGTTCACAGACCACGGTTTAGGGAACGCTGATCTAGAATACTAGACTGTTGATTTTCCTCCCATCATCGGACGTTGCAGAAGCATTCCTATGTGAACTATGTGTGTCTTAAATTATTGCTCCTTTATAAAGACGACCGAATGTTAGTGCTTTGATCAGTTCTAATCACGTGCAGGTGGTGTTTTCGCTTTGTGACTGAAGCCGAGGAAAACGTGATTGTATCATCTCTATCCATCAACTAACGCTGATCGTGTGAGGAAAATTCTATTAATACAGTAATTTAAACGTTGAAGTATGTTTTAGCCTTAATAAAAATAAAATCAGGCTACAATTTGTTGATCGCTTCAAGGTTTTGGCACACTAAAACGGAAATTTAGAAAGGCCGAGAAGACCGTATGTTGATTGTAAATATTTTGCAAGAAGTGGTACCTAGTCTGTAATTGAAAATCGTTTTCTCTGAAGTGATTCGAATCCTTTAGTGGAAAAACAAAATTAGCAAATTCGAAAAAATGGTCATGTGAAAACGTCATGATTCGGTTATTTGAGAAGGAATTGAAGTGATTTTGGAAGCATTTCTCGAATCTGTTGTGATTTATCTTTCGGAAATCTTCCAGTGTACTCAATATTTTTCTCCGTTTATATACGAAGAAAGCCTTTGCGTATGAATTGCGAAAAAAGGAGAATTTAAAAATGAATAAAAATAAATAAAAAGGCAATACAATTATAAAAATGAAGAATTTGTTTTTTTTAAATCACAAAATGAAGCATACCGAAAGTCTAAATTTTTCGGTTGTCGTATGAATTCCCGAGAGGCGGTTTCGAGGCGCTATAAGGAAACAGCAGTTTTTATGATCCATTGAGAGGCTGAAACAACTTCGTTTACAGCCAACAGTAAGGTCAAATCGTTGAACGGTTGCAGCAGCCAAGTAATAAACCTTTGACGTTTCATTATTTGTTTGATCCATCTCTGAAAATAGCGACACTTGATGGGTTGAATTATTTTTTTAAAAGCAAATTTGACTTGTTCATGCATTTAATTTGAAAAGTGAACGAATGACTTGATATCAACTTATTCAGCGAATGTTTTGTTCAACTGCAATATTTTCAAAATGTACCAAATTATGCGTCAAAAGGTTTCCACGGAGTTTAGGTTTTACTTCGAATGTAAAAAAAAAGCAAAAATATTCCCGACTTCCTGTAATTTGAGAGGCATATTTTTCCAAGCTACTTCTCCTTGGAAGTGGAAAATATACTTTATGAGTCATTAGGAATTACGTTCCACTCAAGGTCGTCACTTAATTTTGACCTTTCAAGACTAAGTGCTGAATTAATGCATGATATGCCCTCCATCGCCTTAAACCGCGAACATTTAAGAGCTACGGTTCTCCCGTAATGTTGGAATAATCAACTCCGGGTAAACTTTAGGTTGAGCCGTCAGTGTTCTGCAATCTTTTTGTTGTTGTATTTCTTCGAGATCGTTTGCTGCTGAATTCTGTATTTAAAAAAGTCAATAAAATAGTTCAGTATTTGACTTTACGCGCAGTTTGTGAATAAATCACAGGAAGTTGTTGGTGTTTACTCCAAGGTTTCATGTCTCTACTAGTCTACTTTGACAGTCTTAAAACTGCTTTCTTCTCGATAAAACTTCTACACAATAACGTGGACGAAATTGGACACTCGTGGAAAATGAACACGAATTTTCAATGGATTGATGCCAGAAAATAGTTCACCATAAACGTTGGTTTCCTAGAAGTAACTACTGTAGTTGAATTGAAAATGTCGGGGCTCTTAAAGTTTAAAATTGTTGATGTGCAGAAACAAATCAAACAATCGAATTGTATGCGTTGGATGGAATGAAATCGTCAACTGCTTTTCATAGATACATAACTGTACTTTACCTCTTGTTTGCACGGAGGCATAGTAACCTTTTTCTGAGACAAAAAAAAATAAGTGTAAAATCTACCATGCTAGACCAACACTTTCAAATTCTCTCGTAGTTACTCTAAGGCTCCAGATCCCCGAGTATCCAGATGGGATAAATAACTTGGATGCAGGAAACTCTCCCTATACAACGATCTTGTCTGCGAACATTTTCTCTGTCTAACGATTTATTTTTCTTGTCTCATAGGTACTCTCCCGATAATATAGGATTTCTTTAGGACGAAATTTCTTCTACCACGCTTTTTTTTTTTCCGAGCTCCCTTGAATTTCATTGGGGAGAGAGTCCACCTGTATTACAATGCCTCGAAATTCGTCGCTCGTTGGATTCCCTGTCAGTGAGGGGAAAAAGTGCAATAGGAATTAGGAACACAGGGACTGGTCCGAAAGCGCGAAAACGAGGCGGATGTTCGGAAGCGCGGACCGGATAATCCCCGCGGCGAATCCGCTGGCGTGGATGATGAATACTCTCGCGCCCCGCACGGAAACCAATCTCATGCTGCGCGACGGGAAGCGGAATGTTTCCGAAGGGGCCTGGCTTTCCTCAAGATTCAAGAATTTCTAAAAAGAAAAAAAATGAACACAATGAAAATAATGATAATGGGAAAGACTCTGAACTCGTGCATTTCAATGCCGAAAATTCCCCTGCGATATTCTCTCTATTGCCCCGCATTATTTGCTCTCGGCGTGCAAGATGGAAAACGTGAGCATAACAGAAAGATAAACTGTCTGAAAAAAATTTAATCCCGAGCCTCCCCTTGGATTCCGCAGTTCGTGACGAGAAAAGGCGCGTTTCCGACGAAAAATTGTGAAAGGAATTCGCACTCGAGGGGAATTCGTAGGATGCCCTTTATTTACCGCGTAAATTAGGTCTGCTTTTTTAAATTTATTGTACCATGATCTTCTGAGAGAAGGGCTTGAGTTGGGCCATTTCTGAAGACACATATAGTTTTTAGACGAATTCATGGATTGCAGTTCAACTTCTTGTTTGGTAATGGAAGATCGTCATCCCCAAATATTAAAACCGAAGTAAGTCTGAAATTTAGTGACAAAGCGAATTAATTTAGAGTGGAAGGAGTTGGAGAATGAACATGATGATTTAACGAATGACCATTTGTAGTGTGAAGAAAATCAAGGGCGGATAGAGCAAGAATGAGTAATTTTCTCTTTAAAATGTTTTTCCCTTGACCTTATAAGTTTTTTCCGTAGTTCCAAGCGATCTGAAAAATTTCTGTAACAGTCAGGGAGTCAGAAACGTTTCATTTATGATGCTGTTGGGGAAACCTTGAAATTTTTCGACAGCCTGACCTGATTCTGTCACATCTGTCCTCTCGAGTATCCTAAGCAATTCACGAAATTTTTATTGCATCTAGTTTGAAGACGGATTCTCAAATATTTCTTTTGAATTTTTGTAGAAGAGCCGAGAAACGCTTCGATGCGAAAAATTGGTATGAGCGTCGACAGTTTAGCGCATTCCAAAAATGCTTGCGCAAAATGTGCTCTTGTATGAAAGAAGTGCCATTAAAGAATAATGAAAGAATTAGAAAAGCGTCGAGCATTTATAAATCAGGGTACTGACACGTACTTGCGTTTTGCCCGTTTGGTTCTTGAAAATTACTTGCCCGTAGAAGCGTTCGAAGTGAACAAAATAGCGTGAGTTAACATGTTAACTGAATTCGGAACATGCTGAACGAAACCATCTCAGAAAATATAGCTACAAAATATTTCCAAATTCTCGAGCGCAAAACATTTATCAATAAGATCAGATAATCTATCTCAACCCAGTTGTGTCGAGCGTTCTTCATGACGTAGTACCTTCCGGGATAAGAAATTCAAAGCAGGATGGTTTTTTCTTTATTCTGCAGATGCTCCGGGGAATCTACGAAAGTTCGTTGACGGGTTTAGCATGTAAATAGTTCATTAACTCCAAGAGATTCCTCTGTTGCTTGGGATCATCCGTATTCATGCATTTGTTCTTCGCTTCAAAATTTTTTTTCGTTTACCTGCCTCCGCAAAGGGTTGGAATGCATTGCTCCGTGTGAATGCAACTTTAGAGGGGAATCCGACCTCGCAGAGCGCCATTTGTCAGCCCACCAGGTGTGCCATATGGCGTCCTTCCTTCCCTTCATTGCACTCGTATAAAAGAAGATGCTGGTGGTCAAGAAAACGCGTGAATGCATAAGCTCTCGAGGAATTCCTCCGTACTTGCAAACGGCCGAGTGTTTGTTTTGCATGGTACTGTACCACGGACTATTGGAGCATGCTTTTATTTTAATTCTCGAGTATTTTTCGGAACAGTTGGTTTGCCGTCGCCTGCCTGATGCTTCACGGTGCGGGTTACGAACCGTGTGCTCTTGGTTCCGTTCCGTTGATTTTTGCCTCGCACTGGCTCAATAATGAATGATTGATTGTGACATTCACTTAATACACGTGAAGCGAGACGTTATTTATTTTGTCATTCCGCATCCGAACTTGCTGTTGGAATTTCTCCTGAATTCGATTAGTCCTCGCTGCAGACGCTCGTTTCAAAATAGAAAGTCGATGAAACTATGAACTGCATTGTGTGTGGGATTTTCATTCTTGGTTCCAGTATTTATGACGTCAATGATTCACGTTATTTTTACCTGCATAAAATGCTTTGGCATAGTCAAGGCAAAAGGTCGTCGGGTCGAGGGACTGCATACTTTTTTTTTAGTTCATGAGAATTGTCTTGGTGAGTGTCACAATGGGAAATTATCGATTTTATCGAATCCCATGGGCAAGATTATTCATATTCTACTTGGCTGAAATGTAGAGTTGAAAGACGTCGAAGCGGGCGAGGGGAATTTGATTAAATTCATTAAAAATGGATATTGGGTGCAAAGTCAAATTGCCCAATTTTACAAATTCGAAAAAAATCATTGCTAAGTTTCATTTCACGAGCGTACTTTTCGTCATATTTAAAAAAAAGCGAGCAGTGAGTGAGGAATGCACTTCGCACACGATAGGGTCTCAAACTACTCATTAAAAAGAGCAAGCAACCATTTGCAAGAAGTAATTTACATAATGGTTGACGCCAAACGTGTCAAGGTTAAGAACTGGATGTGTGTGACAGTTGTATCGTCTGTTGTGATATTTTGTGATCATTACCATTTCTGTGGGCATGGTTTCCAATGCTAGAAATTTAGCTCACTTTTTCAAATCACAAATATACAAATGCTTCCATGCGAGAACAAAGTCGAACGTTTCGTGAATTTTTGAGTATTTTGCGATTACTGTACAATCGTCAAGTACTCTGGGGGGATTTTTTAGAATCCAGTACCACCTGCTAGCCAGCTGAGAATATTTTGACCGTTTGGATTCAGTACTAGTTTTTTTTATTACCCCAGATTGTTACCGAGTAGCCTCTTTTGCTGTCTAATCTCTGGCTTCATTTCCTTCGTCGTATGCAAGTATTCCATGTCACTCAGCTCAAGCACCGGATTGTGGCACAGTGCCCTAGAGCGAAACTGTCGATCTCGGACAATTTCTCCCATCAAACGTCGCTTTATCTGCGAAAGAAATGAATGCATAATTGCGGAAAGGCGGTCTTGGTCTTTTGTTCTCATTCATTCTTATTTTTGTGATGCGATTATCCACAGCAGATCGATCCTGTTCCTTAGGGCTTTCTTTTCGTTTAAATTTCCCGTTGGTTAATTTGTTACAAAAGCTCCGTCAAAATTGTTCTTGTCTTTGATTGTTTAGTGTTCGGAATGAGAGTTGGACTGGTGCTGGGCTCGTGAATGATCCAGGTCAACCTATGAGTTTGTTTTAAGGGCGCGTGAGAGAAAAAATAATAATGAAGTGACCTGCTGTTCGATCATTTACTTTCTTGTAGTTCGCAGACTTGGTATGAATAGGGATGAAAATGCTTTCTGTGGAAAGAATGATTTTTGTTTTCATTTCCAGGGGATGTTCTCTTGACTTCTTGAGGTTCAGAGCAAAATGTGCATTCGCCCTGAACTGGCTTTCAGCCACATATTTTCATTCTTTTAAAGAAAAGACGAATGAAAAGCGCGGGAAGATTTTTAGAAAATCCGTGTGGGGATTTTTTTTTATTGTACGAGAGAAAGGAGGAAAGCAAAACTCGTGCTATTTCCAGTATGGTTGAAGCTGTTGCACTTTTTTCCCTCGCTGCTGAAGACGCATGGAGTTGGGACAAGAAAGATCTTTTTTTTGTGATCAGATTCGTTTTGAGAGTATTCTTTTTAATAAGAAAAAAAATCTAAGGAAAATTCTGAAAAACCTCTGCTACGACCATAAAATGGCACCGCATACAATTGTACTCTCTTGCATGGTTGACTTTTCATTGTCACTGAAAAGTATCAGGGACAATTTTTCAACTCTTCCATCTTTTAAAAATACGTGAACTTAAAAAATTGAGTATATTTAATTTTTATTCAAATGCGAGTGATTTGTATACTAATATAATCCGGAAACCGCAAACTAGGCGTCAATTTAAAACCCATAAATCAACGAAGATTTCACTGTATTTTAACGGGATAGCATAACGGGTTTGAAGACACTGCAGCTGAAATACTGATCCACTGTTTTTTTAGTCCACACATAGAAGTTCCACGTGAAAAGCGTGTGAGATTCTTGTTCCAAATTGTTTTCAAGGTTCACCGCCTTCCATTTTTCACTTCCATTAAAAGTAAATCAAGAAATTGAAGCTCTTGAAAAAGTTTACTGAGGGTTGAGAGGTTCCGGGGATGTTCAAGCTCGATCTTTTTTAAAGCTTCAATGGGATTTTCGCGGTATCTTATTTACTTTCTGATGTCTCTCCACTGAGAGAAACCTCTTCGCTTGAAACCTTTGAAAATGTTTTTTGTCGCGCAGATTTTTATCGCGCTCTTGAATGAAAGACGCATTTTCCCGTGTTCCTCCGGGAATGTTTTCCCCTCTGATGACCTTTGAAAAATCGACCTGTGATTCGCATCTTCGCTTGAAAGCTACGCATTTCGTCGTTTCTCCTATCCTCATTTCGATCTAAAAAAAAATGATAAAATGATTGCACAATTTCTTAAACTGCTTGCTTATGTTTTCATTTTTGTTTTTCAGCTAAGCGGCAGAGAAGTGCGAGACGGCGACATGTTCACGAACCCCTGGTACGGCGTCGCTGCGCAAATCCCATCCAGCAGTGAGGCTAATGAGTCGCATGACTCGGAAGTCGTTCGGGAACATTTGGAGTCCATTCAGGCCAAGCTCAAACCCGGCTGGACTGTGAACGTATCCAAAGAAGGAAGGTTCTTCTATTGCAAGTGAGTTTTTTTTTTTTTTTCATTCCCGAGGAGAAGTGATTTGGGGAATCGCATTCATTTGCGGTTCGCCGACTTCCGTCCTTGTTCCCCTCTCGACACACACTGTATGTTGTACGCTGAAACATCATTTTACAGTATTCGGAATTCGTCAAAAAGACAAAGTCTTCGGTATCACAGCGGTTCTCTTTAGGAACCCTTTCCTAATCGGAAATGAAAGGAAAAATCAATGTTTAGTACCTGCCTGCTGACTTACATGAATAGTAGGGCCAGCAAAAATAGGCGTACATCTTCGTCACGCATGATGTGATATTTTAATTAATAAAGCAGAGTAAAGAACATTTCAAATTTAAACACTAGGTATCAACGATGGAAACTGAAATTGAAACAACCTTCGCCGACTGAATTAGCTATAGACTTTTTTTTATATATATCAAAGCAGAGATAATTTGGGAAATTCAGATTCGTCATGAAATGTATTTCCTATCACTCACTTTCGCTTACAAAATTTTAGGTAGGATAAAAAGAAAGCATTGTAAGACACAGTTCAAATATTTTGCTTGAATTTAACTCCGGGACTTTCTGAAACAGCAAATTTTGTTTTTCTGATTTTTTTTTATAGCCGGAAAAATTCTTCCCTATATGTTCAGTTGTCGGATAAAGGAAAACATCCTGTCCTGAGCGACTTTTTTGAGTATGATGCAATTTTTTGATAATATCGCGATTCATCTGTTTAAATCTGATAGATTTAGTCATCTTGGACGAAATATTTAAAGAACCCAATCATCGATCTCGATCCTGTGCAACCATGAACTCCAAATGCCTTTTAACCTTTATCGTGTATTTTTTTATATCTGGGTTCAACAGCAGAAGAATTTATTCCTTATGTTGGTAATAGTAGCCTCAAGGAACAACTTCTTAATATTTTCGTTGATGTGTAGTGTATATCTTTATTTTTCCATTTTTCGCAATCCATGTACAGTTGGTTTAAAATTAAGAATCACTCACCCATTTATATTTTTAAAATGTACATTTTGAGTCATGAGTCTCTTGACAGAGTGATTTATGTGTAGTTTTTCAAAAGTTTTATTCCATATCTTCGCTTTTGTTTTCCATAGCTTTTTTGTGGTTGGAATAAAAGATTTGTTTTATTCCAAAGCGTTCTAATAATATTTTCTTACGTTTAATAACTATTTGAATCTCCGGAGAAGTGGAAGAGAACTTTGGAAACCGATGAAGGTTTCCTCCTCAATCAAAGCTAAAAATAATTTGAATTCAAGAGTCAGTCTGTCCTGAACTTTCTTGAAAAAATTATCTTTTTATTCCTTTTGATTTGTGTGCGCAAATCTGTGTTACTTCTGTGAGTTATTCAAATCTGTTTTGTACATTGTTTGTGCTTATTCTTTGTATTCAACTCTTCTGAAGATCATAATATAAATGATTGAAAAACTAGGAACTTATTTTCAAGGAAACCCCTTGAATATGTGTTCTTGTCCTTCAAAAGGCTGATTGCCTGCATTTTTATTTATGTTCTTTTGTGATCCTTGATCACAAGAGCACTATCTTGTGCAGTATTTCCAGGAGGTTGTCAGGAGTTATCCCATATATTATGTTTTGTCTCCATTACTTAAGATTTATAGAATCTTGATCACTTGTTAATAATGTCTTGTTCGAGTTTAGCCGTTTTATCTCACCCTGTTGTGATGTAAGCTTGTCTAAAGTCTCCGAAAATGTGCGCTTTAAAAAAGAGACGTCCGGTTGCTCACGGTTATTTAACCCTCTTTTTTTTTGTCTGCTTCCAATAACGGGTTGTATGCTTCACCGGGTTGTATTTCCGGGACGCAAATGGGTTGGCCGACACATCTACTGCATACGTAGTTAAAGCCAGCGATGGATTATTGTGGGCCTTTCTTTCTGGTCAGGTGAACTGATGAACTTCCTTCCTCACACGTTTACCGGTTTACAAGAAGTACTTGCGCTTGAAATATGTAATCCCGGCATTATTCGAATCCTCTTCGGAGATGCTTTTTTTGAATGCATTCATACGGATCGTGACGCATCTTCATTTGTCGTGGTCATTTATTTTGTCACGACCCAGTTGTCCTGCTTAATGAAAACTGTCATTTCCATTGCGCTCTGTGTCACGAAGAAGAGCGCGTGTTGGAAGCTCGGGGTAAGTGCCGCGCGAGAAGCGAATGCGTTTAGCATCTATTTTCGGTGGATTCTATTTTTTTCATCAGAAGGTGTGTGTCTTTCGAAGATGTTACTAACATCCTGAGAGGGTGACAGATGAAAAACACCGCGATAAAAAGACGGAACGAGAAAAAACACAGCAACTGGGTGCAACGAGGAGAATTTTCGAAGGAAATCCAGCAAAATCCACACGTGCAGTAGTTTATCTAATCACTCACGTTTTTGTCTGTTTTTAGAATTATATTCCCAGGTATCTTATGGCTTTGAAGGCACAGTACCGTAGATTAAAAGAAAACTGGTTTTCGCCAAAAATGTTCGGGATATATTTAATTAAATTTCGACCACCACAAATTCCGAAGGCTGTTCATTATTTGCTCTGCATTATTCTTGATACGAATAAAAACTTTGCTCGAATTTTTTTTTAACAACACCAGTGAACACTTCCGGAAGAAGAAATGAAGTTCCAAAATAGCGTACGAAGTTCAATCCAGAAAAAAAGGTTCAGTCATGTGTGTTTTTCGATAATCTTCTTGATTTTCTTTTTGCGGTTTGGGTTCTTTTTACCCGACACGTTTTGGGAAATGGGTTGACTTCATATAGGGAATATCATCTACCGTACGATGCTTTTGGTCCCTGGAAACATTTTGAATTGTTTTACAGTGCATGTATTAGTTGATTGATAACAGCAATGATTACAGTTGCCACTCTACTCATTTGCAGCGAATTTTTCTCAAGAATTATTTCATGGACTCGAGTTGAACAGAGTACACCTGCGAATTTTTTTTTACTGCTTTCCTGCGTGTCTCCATGTGCCATAATAAGCTAGCACTATTTGAAATAATGACAAAAACTAAATTGAAGCCTCATGAGCCAACATTTGTATTCGTGTCAGACGCGCACCTGCGTTACTACTAAATTTTCGAGGGGAAAAAGCGAGAGTGGTGCTAGACAGAAAATATTTTAATGCCTTCATGGCATATTGTGATGTTTTGTGTGAGAAAGCTCAGGACCGTGTCAAATGAAGTCAGTCTCAGTGCAGTGACTAATGAGGTTAAGGCGAAAACGCCGAGGGTTGCACCGGCTAAATTCATGAATCCTGACAGTTATCACCGGCAATCCTCTCCAGCAGGTTTCCGGCAAACTGTATCTTTCTTATTGCTATTGTCCTAACGTTTCCCTTTCCAGATCTCGTATTCCTTTTTTTCGATTGCGTGCTTGCCTGGTGCAAGAGGAAGAATGAAAAATGGGCAACGAGAGGAAGGAAGATTTTCACTCGCGTTCTTCTGACACGCATGGCTGGCGCTCGGTTCAAGGCTCTTCGCCGACGGCCGTGCCGAAGGGCGAGGAACTCGGGCTATTTTACTGTTTGTAGGACATTGCATTATTCTCCAGACAGTGTGACGTGATTTTTGTTGGTGTTTTCCCCCTCTTCCTTGATCAGATGCTTCTCGAGCTCTTTGACCCGCGGAACCCGTTTCTGAAATTTTTATTTATATATTTTGTTTCTGTGGCGGAGAGCTTTCTAAAGTTACTTTTCGTTTCTAAGCCATTTGCCCTTTTTGAATTAAATTCACATGGTGGAGTTTTTATTCATTTTCAAAGTGAATTCTCATGACGGAGTTCTTCAGAACTACCATATGCATGATAAATCAGTGCAATTATGAATGCGGAATGATTCTCTCCTTTCTTTGTTAATGCAATAGCCTGTGCATATTTTGGAATTTCTACTGCTTAAAATGTTATTTCTTTCCCTTGTGTTGATTTTTTTTTTACCTTGGATTCTTGGTGTTTTTGTGGAGCTCCTGGAAGATTTTAGAGAGGCCAGGGCTTCGAGAAGCACAGATTGAGAACCTCTGGTCTGGATGAAGTAGAACACGTTGCCAAACATTCTTTCAAAATTTACATATTTGTGGATGAAGTACCGCAGTCAAAAATGAGGACTTATTTTCCCTTATTTTTGCGAAAATGGAACATAGAGAGTGCCAATAACTGCCCTTATTGAGGCAATGTATGTTTCGAGAAAAAAAAACTCTGCTATATTTAATTACAATTCCATTGAATCTTGAATATGAGCACAATATTATTCTATGAAGATCATCAAATTAACATGAAATGCATTTTTGAATGCGCACATGAAAAAAATGGCGCGAAACATCCTTCATTTGACTACCAATCTGTCACGATTTTCCGTCAATGTGTTCTTCGAAAATATGCTTTGGCTTTTCAATTTTATCTCAACAATTTCTTCATAATCGACCCAATCAATCTTAACTGATAGAAGAACACTTTCTTCGACAGACGATCGAAGGCGTTCTCATAGAGGACGATGCGCTGTTTTTTTACTAACTTGAAAGTACTGTACGCACTTCTCAAAAATTTCTGGGAATTTGTGAATTGGTCATTAAACACAGAATCAGTATCAAACATTCTTCTTCCACGAAAATTACTACTGCACTGAATCATTGATGTCAAGCTATTCGCATGAAGGACATCAAGAATATGATGAAAACTTGGGCTCGGATGAGCGTCACGAGGAAAAAAAGAATACTTCCATTAATGTTCGAGTGCTCCTGGAAATACCAGGAATACAACCATTCCCCCGCTTGCACAGAATTGTCCTCATCTGATTCCTAACCCCCCATTTTTTTGTGCCTTGGTTCGATCGTAATGATGGAGTTGATGTGTCGAGAATCGTTTGTGAGGTCGTATTGGTGCGATTAGGATGAACTGCGCTGGAGCGAACTTGCGGTGCTATGGTGTGATTTCAAATCCCTTTAATTGACCCCCTCACTGTAATAATGACTGCTCTTTTGCTGGATTTTTATTGATTGCTCTCCGACTGGATTCCATTCGCGTCTCGCTCGTTTGGCGCTCCTCCGAATGATTTGTTGGATTTCTCAGAATTTGTTTTTTTTTTATTCTGTATTTTAGTTGCTTAACTTCGTGTCCAGTTGAACGAACCCTAATGAATTCGTCTTCCCCGAGTCCGTTACGAATTCATTTTATCTATTTTTTCCTCTCCAGAGGTTGAACATGGAATTCTGACAGTGACAAATTCGGTAGTCGCAATCGATTGGGAACTTCCTATTGTGCCCATGTTTTTACATCATAAACTGGTAATCCGCTTGCGAGACTTCGCAGAAATTGGGGTTGCGATCGAATAAATCCTCGACGAATGAACATACGCTTCTTTTATATTTACTTGATGTCTCTAAGGAGGTGATTTGTAAAATAAAAATATCGAGAAGAGCGTCATTTCGAAGTGCTGTAGGGACAAATGAAATTCAGTATCGTACGCACTCGTAACAGTACTCAACGTCACAAACTGGTTTGGATGCGTCAAACTTTCGACGAACGTCTGATTTCAAAATACATATACAGTAGCAAATGAAGATAATCGTTGTGCAATTTATCCGCATTTTATTGTGAACTTGTCTGTCTTTCTACTCTAGGCATACTTTTTCCGAGAGATTCTACTCAATAATTCTTTTGTTTTCCCAAAGTAGAGCAAATTATTTTATTCTTTAAGGGGAGTCGGGTTCTTCCGCTGATTGTATCACGCCGATTCTGTCGAATTCTCGTGTTTTTTTTTTTGGAGTAAGATTTGCTCAATGGTTGATTACTGTGTGAGCAAGAAGTCTCAACTTTGAACATCTTTTAGTTTTCTCTTTTCCCAATGATCATTTCGTTGTTCAAGCAGGGTTTTAATACTCCATTCAACATCGTTCTCCTTCTTACAGAAAAAATATCCCCAGTTTCTCCGCGAAGATGTCACTACCTGGCAGGCTCTGGGGGGTAAAGATGGGGTAAACAAACATCCTAAGATACCGCTTGGAACTACATTTTATTCCTGAGGTTGAAACTCGCTTTGTTTTTTTGGGAATCACCGAGAACCGAGCTGGGATCATTGCTATTGGTACAAGGGTATTGATTTCTCTTCGATTGAACATCGAAACTCGCGTGAATAAAGCAGAACGGGAGGAGATCGAGATAAAATGACCGGAACTTCGTAGTTTTGAGTCTGATGTGGACGGAAGATTGCAGAGAGCTCTGGATTATCTTTGCAGCTAATGATACCGTAGTACATCGTTAGACGTTCACTGTTGCGTCGAAACGACACGTGCTGGAACATACTCCAAAATATGTCCTTTTCCAGCAAAGCCGGATGCAAGGGTGGCTTTTATTTTCAGAAGACTGATTCAAACAATATGATATCCTCGCTTATATCCTCAAAAGAACCGGCGGAAACACAGCAGCAGGTGTTGATCGCGTTGTCGTTCTCGCTCCTCTTCGAGGTGGATTACGAGGCTCCATGATCTCTGTTCTCCCTTTAATGTAATAATGAGGCGACTGGTGTTTTTGCTCTATTTTTCTTGCTTTCGCCGCAGCACTCGGTAATGATATGGAATGCAATATGATGCATCTTTTCGCGTGAGGATCATGAGAATGACGAAAAACAGGTGTTTTTGTGCGCGTGTTGTTAAAGTCACCATGTGGTACAGGAAACGAAAAGGACATTCGAGGCTTCCGTTCCATTAACTTGTTCGTCTTTAGGTCACTCCATTTACGGAAATATTCATCATACTCAACCCGCTCTAGTTTTTGGAACTTTCGCCGACCACTATTCATGTTGAGTATAATCTTAAAACTGTCTTCTGCGGAATTAATCATATGAATCCTGGATTCCGACATTCCGAACTTGAACTCAGTCAAGATCGATGCGTTCATGGCCGTAATAAAAAATGTTAATGACCATGCCCTGATTTTTTGGAAGCCATTAAAGGAATAAAGTAGGTTTCGCAGAAAAACTGAACATTTACGACGGTACAGCAGGCGCAGACATTTAGATGGATCTGCATCTTGCAAAAATGTATTCCATACTGAGATACTGTAATAGGTAATGCTTTTACTTCATGAATACTGGGGATTCCAGTTTTTTTAAACAGGCGTCTATAATTGCTTAAATTGCAATCAGTTGCTCATCTTTCGGTCGTTTAATTTAGGGGACCATTAATCATCTTCAAGTGGCGTACTCGCGAATTCACTCTCAAAAACCACTTTTCATGAAAATTAAATCGTTTACAGCTGTCTTCCGCGAAATTAATTATCGCCAGTCTGATATCCTGGACTGTAACTTTTGTTCTTCCATTGATCCGAAGATTTCCTCATTCAGATAATAGTGCTTCACGCAGATGGAGTTCGCAAGTGGCTCGAAGAGCAATTTCTTCTCAAATATGATTAATCGTCTAAAATGAACTGCTCATTGTTTCGTGCCAAGAACCTTTCTGGTTTATAAACGAGAAAAAANTTCCGAACTTGAACTCAGTCAAGATCGATGCGTTCATGGCCGTAATAAAAAATGTTAATGACCATGCCCTGATTTTTGGAAGCCATTAAAGGAATAAAGTAGGTTTCGCAGAAAAACTGAACATTTACGACGGTACGGCAGGCGCAGACATTTAGATGGATCTGCATCTTGCAAAAATGTATTCCATACTGAGATACTGTAATAGGTAATGCTTTTACTTCATGAATACTGGGGATTCCAGTTTTTTTTAAACAGGCGTCTATAATTGCTTAAATTGCAATCAGTTGCTCATCTTTCGGTCGTTTAATTTAGGGGACCATTAATCATCTTCAAGTGGCGTACTCGCGAATTCACTCTCAAAAACCACTTTTCATGAAAATTAAATCGTTTACAGCTGTCTTCCGCGAAATTAATTATCGCCAGTCTGATATCCTGGACTGTAACTTTTGTTCTTCCATTGATCCGAAGATTTCCTCATTCAGATAATAGTGCTTCACGCAGATGGAGTTCGCAAGTGGCTCGAAGAGCAATTTCTTCTCAAATATGATTAATCGTCTAAAATGAACTGCTCATTGTTTCGTGCCAAGAACCTTTCTGGTTTATAAACGAGAAAAAAAGGCCAGCAGAAATGCAGCAGATGCGGCTACCTAATTAATGGAAAAAAATGAAGTTATACTCTCACGTTTATAATTAGTGCTTTAAAACGAAAATGAACAAACCGCGGAGAAGCGCCTTTTTTGAAACGTCGTGATTCCTCGGCTGAGTCGACCTGGCTGGACAGGATGTGCTTGGCTTATGAGACCCTGATTTCGTGGGCAATTTGCAATTTTCATTTAATAATCTTCTCCCGAATGGTGCAAAATGATGCCAGGGAATGGCTTGGCAACGAGGGGCAAAAAAAAAAAAAGAAAGAGAAGAATCGTATGGAAGGGAGAAAATTAGGAAGTTCGACATAGTGACGTGACTCCTTCAGTCACAAGCCGCACTTTGAAGAAGACGCGCCGCACGTCGGCACTAATTAGTGTCCCTGGCCTGACACGTTTTCGGTACTCTTTTGGTAATCCCCGTTCATTCATTATTCCGCTCTTTGATGGCATTTTGCTTCCCTGTGCACTTCGGCCTGCTTCCGCTGCGCCTCGGGAGGCAAATTGAATTATCCTCGTTGTTTCGCCCGTCGCTCTGTTTGCTGGGCGTGATTTGTGCTAACGAGAGGCCAAGAGCTTTTAGGGCTGCGAGTCACTGAAATAACGAAACAAAACCTAGCCGAGGAGTTGACTCAATTCAAGAACAATCAGCGCTCTTACGACGTCCGGCACCTCTCGTTTTAAAACAAAAACTCTTATCCATGCTGATGATGCTTACTTACGAATTGTGGAGCGAATTAGACTTGGTTAAACTGAGAGACAACGCTTTTCGAAAATTCTTGGGCTCAACGGCTCACTGAGTTCTTTGCTTCCTATTGGATCAGCAGGTCACCTATTTCTGATCTAAGTAAGTTCTTGTTAGTCAAGAGAATGTAAGCTGTGGACAGCAACATTTTTATTTTTTGGGAATCCCGTGCTGACGCTCAATTACGAATTGTCGAGCGAAGTAGAATTAGTTGAACTGAGAGACATTCCTTTCGAAAATTCCTGCGCTCAAAGGCTCTCATCGCGTTTGGATCAGCAAATCACTTATTTTTCGTCTGATTAAGTTCGTGGTAGTCAAGAAAATCGATTGGTATGGGAAAATAAAAACAATGTTCTTGCATTCACTTGTTTTTTTTCATTGTCAACTTGTCGATAAAACTGGATGTTATGTCTTAACAAGGCCATCTCAACGACGTCACAGCGTTGTTTCGAATCAGTTTCGTCTCTATTCGTCAGCTGGAAAGTTTTTTTTTAAAGATAATGCTGACGACCAAAAAACTTGTCTTTATGCTGACTCTCGTATGTTCCTGCTGATTAGACTGCATTCGTATTTTTTTGACCTGCCTTCTACGCATTTAGGAAGTTTACGAAGCAAGTTTTTGTTACTCTAAAGTTGAAGCCAATCATTGTCAGAAGCAGGGTATTTTTCACGTATTTTTCAGTGCAAAGGGGATCGTACGGTGTTGTTCTCTCCTACTTTTCAATTGAGTCGAGCAAAATTCAACTGAGTTCAGTATAAATCACCTGCAAAATGTGCGTTCGATTTTTTTTTCAAGAATTGATATGTACAGTATTGCTGATCGATCGAGCCCCCAGTGAAGCCTAAAAATATCAATGCCTAGTGCTGTATAATTTTCGAAATTTATACAGTAATTCAAGGACAAGTTCGACACATTAATTGAAATAGTGTTTCATCTCATGCGCAGATCCCTTTCCAACATAGCTCGATTATATCGATTTTATTTTTCGCGATACTTCTGACGCTCGCAAGATTTAATGCAAATTGCAGGTTTTTAAGTCAAACGACCACCCAGTTACCCAAGTCGATTCAGTATGGGTTCTAAAATGCCAGGTCACGTTCTCAGTTGCTTGTGTCTTATTATGTTTTTACTTGCTGCCTAATTTTTTTTATACGTTTTCGGCAGTTCAGCAGCACTTCTTGTATAATTTCACTCTACTGTATGTAGTTCAGGCACTGCTACTGAACAAAAATGTCAATCTCCCGTGACCGCGTATGTAAAAAAAAAAAAACTAACAATGGCTTGCATGAAAAGGCTTTCAAGCCCTAAAGGAAAACAGTGCGTGTGGAATATTCATAAGGGAAATTAGAAGATAATTGCCAGCAACAAATTCTTCCACATANTCAAGAATTGATATGTACAGTATTGCTGATCGATCGAGCCCCCAGTGAAGCCTAAAAATATCAATGCCTAGTGCTGTATAATTTTCGAAATTTATACAGTAATTCAAGGACAAGTTCGACACATTAATTGAAATAGTGTTTCATCTCATGCGCAGATCCCTTTCCAACATAGCTCGATTATATCGATTTTATTTTTCGCGATACTTCTGACGCTCGCAAGATTTAATGCAAATTGCAGGTTTTTAAGTCAAACGACCACCCAGTTACCCAAGTCGATTCAGTATGGGTTCTAAAATGCCAGGTCACGTTCTCAGTTGCTTGTGTCTTATTATGTTTTTACTTGCTGCCTAATTTTTTTTATACGTTTTCGGCAGTTCAGCAGCACTTCTTGTATAATTTCACTCTACTGTATGTAGTTCAGGCACTGCTACTGAACAAAAATGTCAATCTCCCGTGACCGCGTATGTAAAAAAAAAAAAACTAACAATGGCTTGCATGAAAAGGCTTTCAAGCCCTAAAGGAAAACAGTGCGTGTGGAATATTCATAAGGGAAATTAGAAGATAATTGCCAGCAACAAATTCTTCCACATACATTGCACTGCGAGTGAAACGATCGTGTCTGAACCTTGCATAATTTGGTAAGGCGAAATAAGCTCATACAATACTGCAGTTCATTTCCAGCGTTGCCACGGATTTGTTCCGATTGAAAGTCATTATAGGAACCTTTAACCGAGAAAATGAGCATCCCGAACTAATTTTTGACCAGAAAGAATGATCAACCGTGTGATACGAAGTCTTGTGAAACGGCAAACTCCTTCTGGACTTCCTAAAAAATCCCTATATAAATTCCTGAAGAAATTGCGGAAGAAACGCCTTTTTGCGTGAACAATTGAAAAATCTCATCAGAAAATACCGAAAAGCAAGGGAAACTTTACGAACACAACCAATCATGATGATTTATTTGCGCAACTCGAAAAATCACGATTGGCTGCCACATTTTCTGCATCAACTGTTTTTTTTTTTTTTTAACGAGGAACTAGCATACTTTATGCTGCTCATAATACGAAGCAATGTCAACAATACGGTGCAAAAACCGGTTGTAGCCCAAACTCAGTGTACAAAAATGAAATGAATTAATAACACACGCGACGAGTCTTTAATCTGACGCACTCACTACAGTATTCCCAACTAATTTTCCACAATCAGTTGTCATGAATCAAGTTTGGAATGCGACTTGAATCGCGTCATATTTATCTCGATGAATTCCTAATGCGGGCAATGACACATTTTCGCCGCACTGATGTGATCTTGATTCTTGAAAGTCCGTTGGAATGCCTGCGGCCGTTTCAGCCAGCGTTCCGTGATGAAAGTAAATTTTTCCCTCGTGTGTGTTTTGAACTACCGCGTCTTCGGAGAATGCTTGGGCGTGTGTTTTTACGACCAGAAGCTCACGGGTCTGTAAAACGTGTCGTACGGAGGGGAGGAGGGGCAACTTTCGATGACCGAGCGTTTCATACCTGCGGGTCCTGGGTTGACCGCGTTTTTCCTCGTGGGGCGGGGATGACCGCCAGAAGCGCATGTCGTGATGGCGAAGTTGAATATTAGGCAGAAAATCGCTTGCGGTTTGCTGTCACCGACGAGAAGCAAAAAAAAATAATAAGAAAAACGAAGCGAGAAACAAAAACCGGGTCGCGAAGCGCGGTTTCGCCGGGCCGTGTGCTTGCTTCCATGGAATCGTTTCCGCTTTGCTGATGGGAACTTTTGTTTCGTTTTCACGCACACCCATATATGGAGAGAACTTGAAACAAAACGGAAATTCATGCTTCAAAGGTCAGCTGAAATCTTGCGAAAATTATACTCGAGGAATATTGACAGTTTGATTTTGTTCGTTTTGAATGAGGGCTTGTTCACTTCGAAACGATTATGAATTTAATTTTCAATATATCGTGCTGTAGGTAGAACGTTTCCATTGGTAATTTTTGCTTTCTTTTCATGCCCAACATTAGGTGTAACTTCGAATTACCAGAAATCCGTGCTTCATAGGTCAGCTGAAATCTTGCGATAATTATATTCGAGGAATGTTCAACGTTTTGTCGCTTTTGAATGAGAGGTATTTCTTGTCGAAAATTCTATGTACATTATTTGCTTTTTATATCGTGCGACGGCATGTAAAGAACGTTTCCATCGGGAATTTATTTTTTATTGTTTGCATTACGGTAGGCAGAACTTGAAACAACCAAAAATCCGGGTTTCAAAGGTCAACAGAAATCTCGAGCGACTGATGTTTGAGGCATTATGAAAGTTTCTTTTTTCGGTTTTGCAACAAGGGTTTGTTTATTTTTAAAAATTAATCAGTAAATTGTGCTGGAAAGCTTATGTCTTGAATTTCTGCTTCATTTTTACACATACCCGTAGATAGACCTGGCGAGGTCTGACTTCACGAAACTAGAAATGTGAGCTCAAAAGCGAAGAAGAAATATAATGAAATTTGCTCTAAAACAATTGTAATGAAATTCGTGGGCCGTTTGATTTTTTTTTTTGCCTTAGAGTAAAGGATTTTTTTTGTCGAAAATAGTATGCATTTATTCATTAAATCGTGCTATAGAACGTTTTCATTGGGAAGTGTTTTTTGAAAAAAAGAAAAAGCATTCATTCATTATGCATCGCTAGGAACTTCCCATTATAACCCTTTTATTTCGCTCATTGCGAAGGATTGAAAAATAATCACCCTTGGAAGATCCATAAATCCTTACAGTACCTCGAAACTTGGGCAGAATCTTGGGATGATAAGTACTTAAGTACGATGAAGGCTCGAAGTAAAAAAAAAAAGGTTGACATACTTAAAAATTTACGCACTTATTTTTTCGCGGTGGGAACATTTCAATAGAATTATTCTCTTCATCTATTTTTGATAAAACTTATGTAATTTTTATGAACAACAATTAAAGAAAATGGAAGTTCCTTTTCTGTGATCAGAAATATGTGATTGAAAGCTTAAGCCGAAATCGTTGGGAATGAACATTCTGCGAATTGAAATAAAGTGGTTTCAATAATTTCGATTTTTTGATAACGTCCGATTTAATTCTTGAAGCTTTTGAAAATTTGTTTGTACTTCGCCTGCAAGTCGAAGAAATCGTTTCCACTTGATGCACTAAGAATGTTTTGTTTTAATTGGAACAGCAGGGTTGAAAGCGAGGCCGCTTGACAGAGAAAGATATTGTACTGTACTGTATATTCTTTGTTAACATCCGTATACGTCTTGGAGAATTCATGCGAAGTGTAAACGAAGGCTAAATACTTGTTGATTTTGCGATAACGCCCAATCTATTTGATGAAGATAGGCGGTATACTCGTAAAAATATTTTTATTCATTTTGCTAAAACTTCGGGCGTGCCTGGAAGTACTGCAGTCAAACCGGGCGTGCATCGCAGCGTGACTTACGGGGCTCTATTGAAAACCGGCTCTTTATTGATTACCTTCTTCGAAAAGATTTCGTATCTCTGATCAAGCAGAGCACTGATATATATCATCCAAATTCAGTGTTAAATACAGTATCTTCTGGTAAATTTGAAGTATGATGATGAAATTGAGTCTAATTAAAGTTCATCCTGTCGTCCATCAGAATATTTTTGCAATAATTGCTTTTACGTTTTGATCACCAGAAAGCACATTAAAAAATGAAACTTCGAAGAAAAAGTTGGAATGTGCTGCCAAACGAAAACTTGACGAATTTGATGAATGTATTTCTT
>CAJPEX010000383.1:0-73505 GCA_905338405.1 Notodromas monacha
CGCAGATGTCTGATGACCTTCTAACAATATGTTTCAAACCCTTGATTATCATAAGAGAAGATTTGTTTAGCAAAATAATTTGGCAATTGCTGAGGGTACAACAGTTGCTTGAGCCAGGGGATATCTAGAAGAGATTTGAGAGTACTTCAACAAAATAAAGTGATATACTGTATATAAAGACACAATTGTCATAAAAAAAGAGAATAAACAACAAGGAGCATACCAATCTTTATTTTGTAATGACTAACTGCTTTCGAAGTCGAACCCCTTGCAGCTCACTTCATACTTTGGTGACTATCTTTTTTAATACACTATTTTGAAAGAGAACCTGTTTTCATCATACAAAGGAAAATAAACTTCAATTAGTTGTCATAGCAATATGCTGGTTCGTTGTAACAGTTCTTTGCTATGAATAAGAAAACCCCTGCTTCTGAGTTTACCCACTGGTCAAAATAAAATGTAACCCACTTTCTTTTGGTGAGACTCTTCCAGGAAAACGACGTTTTGTCAACAGACAAATAAGACTTGATTTCTGTCAATTCCTGATCAACGTTGAACAAATGCCCTCGGTACCAAGTCAACGATTTTCGCGCCGAATCCATTTGGTGAGACTCTTCCAGGAAAACGTCGTTTTGTCAACAGACAAATAAGACTTGATTTCTGTCAATTCCTGATCAACGTTGAACAAATGCCCTCGGTACCAAGTCAACGATTTGCGCGCCGAATCCGAGTCTCCCTTCCGCACATAGTACACCGGCGTCTCCGGCAAGATGTAAATCAGTGGGAAAATCAGAATATTCGTACCCGCGCTGATCATTGCCAAATGATCCCACCTGATTCGCACCAACAAGAACAATAAAAATACAGCATTCTCGAGAAGGAAATTGGAATTTGCACAGTAATAACCTCAAGAATTCTCCAAGTAATGCTGCTCCCAGTGTCCCGACGCTTATGGCCAAGGAATATGTGGAAATCGCCCAATCCCTGTTGGTCTTGTCGGCAATTTCCATGATGTATGCGTGGCTCAAATTCGTTCTTGCTCTAATGCATACATTACAATTCATTGAATGATAATGAAAAACACAGCGTCATAAGACATTGAATTAATCTCTAAATATCCAGGCTTAATTACTCAAAATACGCAGATGAGATTAAAAGAATGTGCTCCAAAAAAAGCAAGCGTAGAGGAGAGAGAGCCTAAGTGTTGGGGAAAAAAGTGCAAAACACTATTCCGATTATGAAATCTGATTCGCTGACTTTGAATGATTAACTACGTAATTTATTCACCAACAAATAAAATCTATCCACGACCTTTAAAAAACAAATTTCAAAATTTTCCTAAAACATTGACAAATGTTAGTTCGAAAAATCAAATGTGAAACATTATGGATAAATAAACTGACTGTCTTTACCCAAGTACCATTCTCGCACCCTCACGTAAGACAATCACCTCAAATTTTTTTAGAGAAATACTTGAAATAATTATAGACTTGCTGTTCGTAGACTTCGAATACTCATGAAAATCTGCGCTCTTCCTCCAACAGCTAAGTGGAAAATTACTTCGAGTCCTGCTCAGCTAAAACGTATTTTTCGTTGTTTTTACCTTGTTTATTTAAAATTGAATGCAAAAGTTACCCGAACACGACGCCTTGCAAAACACGACCGAGCACCATGAACGCAACGGGGGTGATGAAGAAAAACGGCGTCCACGTAGCCGCCATGGGGAATAAAGTTGCGAGCAAAACGATTCGTTTTGGCAATTTTTCCGCGACGTAGGCACCGAGGAAGTAGCCGAAAATTGTTCCCAAGTAGAAAGAACTAACTGGTCCAAAATGAATGTCTCGTTTTCTTCCCGAAAACAATTTTCTCGGGATTTTTTTTTTTGTCCCTAAAAAGCCTGCTTACCGATCATGGAAATCGAGTCTTCGTTGAGGGGTTCTGTTCTGGGATCCTTGATGAAAGATGGAATTGCCACGCTTGTGAATTCAAAGCAGATCCCACCAAATAATCCAGTTGTAAAGTGCTGCATTGATGCCAAAATCTGCGAGACATTTCGGATAAAATTTAGCACAAATGCTGTACATTGAAAAGTTGGCGATTTTGACGATTCGTTTTTGAGTGGATTAATCCCGAAAGGAATCTCAGTAAGAAAAAAGCTGCGAATACAATTTTTTAATGTTTCAGAAATTCTACACTAGTTTATCAACCTAAAGTTTCTTTGAAAAACTTCGAGCGTAGTTCAAGTAGCATTTATTGCCTTTTTTAATGGACAAGAATATCGCAGGATGAAATACTGTCTCATGGAAAATATTTTCGCCATCATTCTTTTTAAAGCACATCAATTAAAATTAATTACCTGAGGCCAAACTTTCGGCTTTGACAAGTATTTAATATCAACATCATGAAATCGCTCTTCCGGCGGAGGCGAAACAGTCGAGATCGGCGATGAAGAATCTCCCTCGCGTTCAGATTGATCTGGGTTCTTCGAAAAGTCTTCATCGAATTTCATGAAAGCAGGAATAAAATATTGAAGATACCCGTTATTAATGGATGTTGAGAACGATGAAGGATTTGCTCGGGGTGGACTTTCTTGTCTTAAAAATTTGATGAGTCCCAACCTCGTTTGAGGAAGAAACAATACATGGTAGAGATGATGTACAGTACTGTACATCATGCATTTCAAATCTTCCCTGCTAACTCTTTGGAAAGAACTGCTTCAATTGGTACTCAAACTTAGCTTGAAATTTATAATTGAAAGTTTTTTTCTCGCAGTATTCAATCCAAAAGTTTCAATCACTAAATCGTTGGGAATGATTTGTCTTAATTTTGACGTACCCTCAACTTTCTGAATTTTCCATATCCTTCACTTACCATCAATGAGGGAATGAAACAATTAATTTAATGAGGTGCAGTATTTTTGATTTCCTGTCCGAGCAACGCCAGAATTCAAAGACATAATACGTTGCGGAGACATTCAAAGACATAATATGTTGCATAATACTGTATGTCTATGGGGGACGGAGTGTCTCAAAAATTGACACGAGGCTTATTCTGGTTACTGAGAAAGTTTGATTCAATTTTTGAGACATGTTTCTCATACTATACTGCATGCACGACTCGAAACCCACGATTTCAATGCAGATTATTTATTTAATTTTTGTCCTGAGGGATTAAAATTGGTCGGTAGAAAAACTCAGGAACGAGGGGCAATTGAAGGAACCAATCTTTCTAATATTTTTCTATTATATGATCACCTGAATTGTACACTTAATTAAATCAAATTATCAAATTAAATACTTCATCAAATTAAATACTCCGCAATAAATACAGTACTAGGATTGCAAGTCTCATTCGTCCAATGAGCGTATCCCAAATTAAATACTTATCAAATGAAATACTTATCAAATGAAATACTTCGCAATAAATACAGTACTAGGATTGCAAGTCTCATTCGTCCAATGAGCATATCCCGAACCAATTCATAGGAGTAATATTCAGGTAAAAATTCTCCACGTTTTGAATGTCTGAATTGCGGAACTGAACCAACATCCTGGGCTGCTGGACTCAATTTCAATTTGTGCGCGCAGAAAATTCCGATGCCTGTCTCCTTTTTTTTTTTTTTTAATGATTTTTCCGCATCAGTCGCATGATGTACGGGTTGCCTGTTGGAATTAGAGGAAAAGAGCTCGTGGTTTTTATTTCGTCTGACGCCTTGTCGTCCCAAATTAGAGTCTCCCCATGTTTCCCGGATATATAAAAATGCAGCATATGTAAGAACGCGAAGCTTTCCGAAAGTTTCTGAACTTCCTCACATTCATGATGACACTTTTTCCAAGAATCAAAAGATATTCTGAAGAATAACTTCCGGAACCTTGTCACGCTGTGTTGTGATGAGCAATAACACTACGATCCAACAAAAAACAAACTACCATTCATGTCCTGCGATAATCTGTCTGAGTATGCAGTATTTCATCATTTCCGGTATAAAAAAAAACAAACAAACTCTCACAAACTTGAAAATGAAGAATTAAATGAGTCATGTGACGCATAAATTGTGATCATTGTTGATTTGAGGCTGATATAGATGATGAACGGGATAATAAATAATAAACTTCCGAGTCCTTATCACATCCATATTTTTGAGGGGAGATCGCTGTTTTTGAACTTGGAGAATGATTCAGCTAATATTGTGTAAATCAAAACATGCCAATCAGTTTAATATCGCAGACATGACAAATGTATTTATTGTTAAATATAGGCTTATATACTAGATACAGTACTAGATTTCTAGATCGAGCCAAATATTTTGCATTCGGTCAAGAAATTAGAAAAATCACGGGGAATATGTAATAAAAAATCTTCAAACAACCTCGCCCCATTTTCTCTTTTTATGCGCATATTGAAGTTGACTTGAGCCCACACTTTTGTAAAAATGGCAGTACAGTACATTTGGAACGAAAAAAAATCTTCAAAGAACCTCATCCATTTTTTTCTCTTTATGCAAATTGAAGTTGACTTTTGATCAACCCCACATTTTTGAAAAAAATGTCGGTACATTTGGAACAAAAAGAACTGGGCTGTTGGAATGTCAAATTCCCAGCAGTTGAATTTCGAAACAATTTTCACATCTCCCAAAATAAATAAAACAAAGTTGATCATTTCTGTCTATGAATAAAGGCTGATTTGAGTGTTACTGCGCCTCGCTTTGGGAATGTGGCTCAGGGGAGACGTTGGTGAGCCGCAGTGTGGAGTTGATTATGTCCTGCTTCGATTGTGTTCCGAATGGACTGCAATTGGAGGCTTTGGTTTTGCTTCAGCATTATTGCCTCCTTTCCCAGCACATGAACACACAGTTCCTTGATTATTGCAGAGTTTGGTCTTATCTTCATTTCTCAATCCACACCTTCTTGGAAATACAGTTAAACCTGTCTAAGTTTAATTCCTAGGGACCAGGAAACAAATCTGACTCAGGAAGGTTTGACTTAGGCGGGTTTTTGATTAAGGCAACAAACATTTTCTTGCTATGAAGCATGAACCATTGCGGGAAATTGTAACTGAAAATATAATGAGCCTTAACTTGCTTCTTGATGAGTTTAGAGCAGTGTTCCCCAACCTTTTTGGTCCTACGGCCTCAGAAAACTTTGCTGGTCCTCAGAAAATTCCTTGGAAATTTGCTGAGGAGCAGCAAAGTTTCCTTAAATTTTCTGAGGACCAGCAAAGTTTCCTTAAATTTTCTGAGGACCAGCAAAGTTTCATTAAATTGATTGAGGACCAGCAAATTTAAATAAAATTTTCAAGAGATAATTTTACAACCATTGTCTTGTCAAAAAAAGATACTGTAGTGTCCTTTGTTGCTGCTTGTGAAAAATGCATTAGACTGGAGAAAATTCCTGTGGACTGGCAACAAACTTCTGTGGACTAGCACCTGTCCACAGGTTGTCGAACACCGGTTTAGAGTATTCTGAACTTGGGGACATCATGGATTCATTTGCTCAATCAGTCTTTCATTTCCTTTAAAGATGCATCAAATTTTTTGCTTTATTGCTTCTCTCTTTCATAATTGCAGGAAATAATAGCCAAAAGGCCTTAGGAAATTTGATTTCTGGAGGCTTGAGAGAAAAACAAACTTTGAGTGGGAGAGGTTTTTAATGCATTGATTTTAAGGGAATTTAGACAGGGATTGAAAAAAAAGCAACTTAGGGAGATGTTTGACTTAGGGAGGTTCAACTGGTGTACAACGAGGTAGTGGTTTGGGAACCAGTGGATGCAAGCAACTACAGTAATTGTTAGTGGGAAAAACTTTTTACACAGTATAGATACAGTTGGATTTTGCTATGTTTAACTCCTTCATAAAAAACTCCCTAATTCAAATACTGTATCCAGTTAGTTCTTGGCAAATTCCTTCAAATCCAATGCGATTGAACCTTCTTAATTAAAAACTATTTGGATGAAGGATTTGGATTATTCTAAGGTTTTTTATTTTTGAATTGAGAATGAACAAAAATATTGAATACTGTATATTTAATTATATTTTTATTGAATTCAGCATCTTTTAGGGAAGCAAAGAAAAAACATAAACAAATTGCAATGAGAACCAATGCAAATGTCAGGTGCCCTGAAATGCTTATTTTTACTTATTCAGACCCGGTTAAAATAAAATAAAATTATGCCCTGACATCATCGTCTTTTGAGATAAGGAATTTTTTCACAATTTCAGAAAAATGTAAAAATGTAAAAAATGTTTGCATATTTTCAATCAGCAGCATAGAAGGCATGTTTGAACAGGTTCTGGCAGAAATGTGTCCAAGCCTCACATTAAACGTAAATGTCGATAAGTATCAATTGTTGTTTCTTAAAATCGCACGAAAGTAAAAAAGGATTTCTGGAAAAGTTTAAAAAGGCTGAAAGCGGTATTTTCGTACACAAGTTTTTCAGCAAGCGCGTGAATACAAAGATTGTCATCTTCTCTTTTACTTTACAGCGCAGAAGATTCTCACGACAGCCAGTCGTTTAAGGTTATATACTGTACATATTTTCAAATTACACATTTTCCATGAGAACCAAGGAACGTACAGTACATTTCTTTTATCTCGTGAGCATTTTTTTTTAGTCAGAAAGTTGAGGGAAAATACATCCGCAACTTCGCGAGAATCCAGCAATCATCCGAGTTCATTCTTCGTTCAGCCTCTTTTGTTTTCGCCGTGTGTCTCAACTGATTCTCTGTGGACTTCCCTAGGAACCTTCCTATTGGGCAAGAAAGTGGGAGGAGCCAGTAAGTGAGCTAAAAACCGTTTCGCCGATCCCGCCCCGTCCTTGGCCAAATTGCACCCCAGAAACTCCCACTTCTTCCTCCTCCTCCTCCTCCTCCTCCTCCTCTTCCACCGCCACGCAAGAAAATGGCACCTCCTTGAAGGCAAGAAAGCCTCTCCCCGCTCAGGGCCCCGCCTGCCAAAAAAAAAAAAAAAAAAGCAACGGCCCCCTAAGGAAAAAGGAAAACACGCCTGGAAGAAATAAGCAGAGGGCCAAGAATCGAGGCCACTGGGAAATAAATTGAGATGTATTGTCCTCGAGGTTTTATTGGCAATTCGCGAGCTCGGCGCGTGCCGGAAACGAAGTGCAGTCTCCGAAGGGGGCCCGCAGAATTCCCTCGGCGTGCGCGAAAGCGAGGCAAGGAGAGAAGAAATTTTTTATTTCCTATACTGCCTTTCTTTTTTTTGCACAAGGATTCTTCCGGGAAAAATGAGCGCTGGGTGCCCGCAAAGCAATCTCACGCCGTGCATGCTTCTCTGATCACTGACTCTTTCTTCAGACTTATATTCCTCTTTCTTCTTTTTTTTTTTCTTCTTGTGCTGCGCCTTCTTGAGTCTCTAGAGTGCGAAAAAATTATTTAAAAAAAACTACAAAAAATAAAATAAAACGAGGAAAAGACAAGCCTGGTTTTCCGCTCATGCCTCGATAGCCTGTCAAAGTTGAAATTCCCTTGCACCCTGAGGAAGAGAGACGAGATCACCGCACACTTTTTCAGAGACTGGAGAATCTTCTGGAATAAAAGAGAAACTTTGAGGCAGTTAAACATATTCCGCGCGTCAAGCAGAAAGCTCTATGGGGGAATGACCAAGATGTTGTATGTCCAGTGTAGAGTTTTTGTAAAGAAATGCATGAGAGCAAGACGGGTTTGTGTTATAATTGACTCTCGGGACGTTATCCAACAGGAGGTCACATAGATTTTTTTCTCTCCAGACTTCCCCAATCAATCCAATACGTGGTATGTGGAAAATATATTGGTCACGTGAGATTTTTCAAGCCAAAAATGTCTTGCATAGGTAACTTCTTGGGAATAATCAATGGTTTAAAGCAAATGTTTTATGGAGATTTTTCGTAAAATTATGACGCATCTTCATGAAATGAAAGATTATTCCCTTCAAACCCAAGTTTTTCTGTACAATTATACTTACAATACTACTGTAATTGAAAGTAACAAAGTTTTCCTTTAGAATAACACATTTCCCATAGTCTGGGTCCAATAAGGAAGGTTCCTCATTACAAATCAATTTCTTCTCTTTCAAAAGTAGAAGTCCTCATGTAGAAGTATCAATTATATTGCACATTTTTCCCTGTATTTGATCTTCCACAGCTTTTCCCTCAGTGCAAAATTCCCCGATTTATTTAGCTTGGGTAGCAAGAACTTTTTGAAAAATATTTCCGAAAATTATCATTAGGCAAGGGTTAAAATAGATTCGTGTACAACATTCCAAAGACATCTCCAAATTTTAGACTTAGTCCTTGGATAAGCCCTCTGGCACAATTTTCAGAAACGTCTCCAACTATCAGCCTTACCAAAAATCGGCGCAGGAAATAAATTCTCTCAAATAATACTGTAGTCGGGGGATGTGCCTTGGAATCATATTATACTGTATCATTAACCAACCTGATTCCAACTCAACTTATTCCTGAATTTCTGTGGCACATTGGCTTTTTGTTTTTGTTTTTAGCTTTCATTTTATGAGGTATCATTGTAAATATTTGGTACCAGCTGTGCGAACATCCCAGTGTTCCAAGTCGAAACAAATACTTTTTCACGACTACATCTCGAATATTTTCAATTAGCTGTGAAAGCATGTGTGTTTCTTATACATATCCAAATTTAATTATTCAGATTGCATGCCTCTTATTATATCGAAATAAGACCTAAGTTAAGGATGAGTACTTGGGAGAAAAGTGAAGCGAGACCGGTTTTACAAGTTAGGAAACTCGGCATTCACCAAATGACGGAAGAGGTGGAATTCCCACCACACCGACTCACATTAGGATGCATCAAACACCAGTTGAAACGATGCGATAATGGGACATACAATGTGCAAAGCGTTCCCGTACAAGCACCACCACGTGCCAAGAAAGTGGAACCCGTCCCCTAAGTCATCAATTTCTTCCAAAGCTTTCTCTCTAGCACATCAGAAAACAGGCCCCGAAACAAGTCGGGGAAAAGTAACAAGGAAGCCCGTGCCCGAGGGATCCGACGCTTTCGCAGAAAACACGCAGCAAGGAGAAGAAAGAAAAAAAGGAGAAGAAATCAGGCATCATCAACAGCACAGCACAGCGTCAGCAATTCAGCATATATAGCAAAGGCGAAGCAAGGCAAATATCAGCAATGCAAATTTTTCTCCGCTCTTCTCTGCCTTTCCGTATTTGCTGTGAAAACGAAGCCTACTTTCGGCATAATGCACGTTTCATTTGTAGTCGCAATCTCGCCCCACGGAAATTCCCTCCGGGGCCACAACACAATTCCGTTGGAGATGGTATGAAGAAAAAAAAAACTGAAACTTGGCCGAAACGTTGGTATCCGAAGACAAAGAAACCCATTTCTCGAGGAAATCTCGACGCGTTAATTTTTTCCTGGAACTTATTTAACCACAGCTTTACTTGGGTTTTCACTCTTCTGTTTCGATCGAATGGAAACTCGGGACGATTTTACAGCCCGTGAAAATGTCGTAAATCCTGATGAAGATATCACGGATGAACCCGTAACTCAAAGAAACCTCGAAAATAGGAGCGAATCAGGAAATGGATCATTTCGCCCGCAAGTTCGTAAACCGTGCTTTTCGAAAAATATGAGGTAACATTTATTTGAACCGTATTTATTTCATAATTGATGATTTCTTTGAATCCCTGTGACATCGTACCCTTTTGTCGTCAAAAGAGTAGAAGAAGCGGAAAATATATCATGTGCTGGTCTCACAATCGTGAATTGACGCACTCGATATTTTATAGTTTACCTGCAGTGCTTCGAAGTGATGAACGAAGGAAAGGTTTTGAATAATAAGCGCGGTTAAGTTCAAATCACATAATGCGAGTTTTGAATCAGCTAATACTGTACACAATTAAGCGTTTTCGAAAAATACAATGGGCCAATAACATTGATTTCGGCGCAAGTCATGCTAGCTGACGTGAGGCGTGCCCGACCAAAACGAGCAGATTCGCAGCACACGTCCTGCAACGGCCACTCATGGTGCTTACAAATTAGCGTTTTAAAAGATCTTATGTAGATGTCGCTAACATTTAGTTTGAATGAACGTTCTCCTAGATCCGCGTTTGTTTCTTGCAATTTTCCTTCCCCGACTTAGATTCGGATAAAGAGGTACGATATATTTTTTCTAATTTTCACGCCACATCTTTTGGATGTGACCATCAGGATGAATCTTCGGAAGGGGAATTATATAATTGTAAATGGTGCTGTCTTGACAAGAGAAAAAATTACAGTATTCAATGAAGTGCTTCTTGGTAATTTTAGGCACTTAAAAACTGAAAAACTCAGTGAAATCCACACAGCTTTAAAATTTTAAACTCCTGTCCTAAATTGAAAGCCCGAAAATGCCTTGAAAATTGCAAAACGATCAGGTGATGCACATCTCCCGGATACTTCACTACGGATAAACCCCTGTGCCAACAATTTTGGCTCATTTTTCATTAAAGGTTTTTTTGACAGGTTCTGGGATCCCTGCACCATGTCGCGACAGGGATTTATGCCGGTTTTTGCGGCGAATACACGAGTGTCGCCATTCCATCCTTTCTTGCCGATCCAAGAGCGCAAAAATTGGCGCAGAGCGAAGTTGCAGCAATCGGTTATTATAACTTTATACGCTTTATTCGATTGCTGGCACGCACTTAATTGTTTTGCGTGTGCCAATCTGCAGTTAGCACGTATTACGCCGGATTGATCGTTGGTTACTTTTTCGGGGCTTTTGTCGCGGAGAAGTTCTCGAAACGCGTTTTCCTATTGGCGACTTTCTTGCCAATGGCTGCCGCTTGGCTGCCATTTTGCTTCGTGACGAATCTTCCTTTAATGATCATCGCCAGATTATCTCAAGGTTTGATTTACTGCTAGATTCAATTTTCAAAGTTTTTCTTATTCAATTCGGCCGAATCAGGCTTTACAGGTGGACTCGCATTGCAACAAAATTCAAGGGACCGGAAAAAAATAAATGCAAAAACCCCAATAACCTGGGGGAGATTCCTAAGGGACCAAAAAATAAATAAAAATAAAAATCGTTGTAGAGAGAGAGAGAGAGGGAGAGAGAGTCCACGTGCATTTATTTGTATATCGAGAAACCCTATGTTTGCACCGTGTTTTTTGTGTCATAATGTAAAATCGTTATAGCCAATCAATTTCCAAAAAAATTTTCAAATCTCACAAAACGGATTTTTCATTGGCGCGATTCTTTTCAGGTCAGAATCGTTTTGTTATAAGACTCTATCAAAGAAGGAAACGCATTAAATGATTCAAGGCGTGTATCATAATTTCTCATGAGTCAGATGGAAACAAATGGTTGAAAACTCAATTGTTTCCCAATTCATCACCTTTAGTTCTTTTTTCCAGTTCGGCAGCGTGTAAAAAGCGGTTCAGAATGCATTGCTCTTGATATCTGTGTGTATGATGAACTCCATATTTCCCCCCATAAATCTATTTTCAAAAAGTTTACAGATGTTTTACTCGAGTAAAACGTCCACCTTGATATTTAAACTGGGATTCAGGTACACAGTACCACGCACGCAACAAAAAAAGGCGTACGTGGTACCCGAATAGTGAATAAGGTACTGGGGCGAACTTCAGTGAATTCTACTCCGTTTTATTTATTTATTTTAAATCACGAAAAAAAGGGACAATTTTGGGTGCGAGGACAAACGTGAGCCACGCATTTGTATTGGAAATCACGGACGAACGGAGCCGGAACTGGGCGATTTCCTCCTTGGCCTTGGCCGTCAGCGTTGGAACCCTGGTTACCTCTTTGCTAGGTGGCTGGTTGCGCTGGGACCACATCGGGATGATAGCCTCCGTGTCTAACCTGTTGTTTTTGCCATTTGTGGCCCGGGTTCCGGATTCGGCCCTTCACTGGTTACGAGTGGGCGACGAACGAAAGGCTCGGAACAGCCTGCTCTACTATCACCCTCAAGCCAAAAATGTTGAGGGGGACTTGGAGGACCTCAAGTCTTACCTGACAGTGGGGCTATTTTTTTATTTTTTACTGTTTCTACTGCAGTATTATTCTTCTTCATCGTATATGTGGAATGCATGACGATGGAACCATTTTTATAGAGCATAGACTCATCATAGAGTGATGCTTCATGTACCAAATCTACCGTGTTTAAAATCAAACCCGAAATTAAAAGGCTACAAAAACGCCATTTTCCGTGGGGTTTTTCCAGCACTTCTTCTTAACCAAAAGTAGGACTTTTTCATAAAATTCTCCTGAACGTACTGAATTGCAAAAGAACTGTACCTCATCAAGGGTGAAATTCGGGAAAATCGCAGCCTTTTTCCTCGTAGGAATCCCAGTTCATGAAAACTACTGTACATTCAACAACATTAACAAAAAAAAAACGTACGAATACAAAACCTACAAATACATCGTCGATTCTTTATTGTGAGTACGATGTGAATCATCATAAGAACAAATGTAATACTGTATACAATCTAGAGAGGAAAAAACATGCAAAATTGCCTAAATTTTGTTTTTCAGCATGGTGAAGTTACTGAAGTACAATACATTTTAATGCATCCCTTGATTGAATTCCACTTCTGCTTAGTGTCAAAAAATTGTAAAGGAAAATGGTGGCACTACATGACCAGAATAATATACATGAAGGCTGATGGTCAGTTGGTTGGTATAAGTTGAGTCAGGATATCCAAGGTTAAGCTAGTTTTGGTTAGTGTTGTAATCTCTATACCGGGTTGAAAGATCCTGGAAAAACTTGTATGACATTAATGGAGAATTTCATCGTCATTAGAGTTTAAAAAAAAATATGATGATGATTCTGATGTGACGAAGTTTTTTTTTAGCCCATTCCAAGTTGCATGTTTCCGTTAGACTTATAGGAAGTGGAAATACTGTACCTGTTTCCCGCTCTTGAAAAGTTTTGTGTTTTCTTTTTCCTTTTTTTTTTTTTTAGATTGGAGGCATGGACTTTTCATGGAAAAGAATCCATCAGAGAAAATACGCTTGGCCGCTTTTCAAAGCTGTCCTGTTTCACGTATTCAAACCTTGGGCAGGCTACACAATCGTCGTTAGTTATGCCCTAGAGATATTTGACAAGATGCATCTCAACAAACTCATTCATCCAAGCACAGGGAACATAATCGCTCAGGTTTGTTCTACTTTCATCCGAAATCATCTCATCCCTTGGGCTTCATTTCTTTCATCTCAATTTTAACTTTTTAAAAACATTTTTTTTTTCATTTCCCAAGGCCTCCGACTTCGTAGCCCAGTTTGCATCAACGTTCATTGTCGGAATAGTGAGCAGGCGTCTGCAAATGGGCCTCAGCGCCCTTGTGATGGCTGCGACCCACGGGCTCAACGGAATTTACGTGTTCGCTGTTACGAAGGATTTCGAGACTCACGGGAAAATAAACGATGCATTCTTGAAGAATCTGACGTACTGGTGGCCCTACACAGGCTTGAGCTTGTGGTTGGCTTGCTACAGCATCGGTTTGGCTAATGTTGTGCATTTGGCGATTGCAGAAATGCTGCCTAGCAAGGTGAGATGGCGCGTCATTACGTCGTTCCGATCGACAAAAAGTCGAATGCAGGTTTTGTCCCGAATTACCGACATATTTTTGACCTAAAAGTAGAGACTCTAACCTTTCGATAACGAAACTAACTTCAGCCGAAAAGCAAGCATACTAAAAAAGAATTTTTGGCAAAAAATGGAGCTTGAAAACTTATTAATTGTACAGAGATTTTTGTCTACGGTATGCTGCTTATTTAAACTGCTGGTGTTACGTATTGTCTGAGCTGCAATCTACAGGATTTTTTCATCCTACATTTCTCAAATAAATCTCTCACATGTGTTAGTGAGAAAGCTCATCAGAAAGCTTAAAAAATTTTATTTTTTGCGTACTCAAAAATGAGTGTGAGAAATCGTGACTGAGGAGGAATTGTTCGAACAATTTTTCGCGGATTTTAACTTCCTGTAACTGTTTTTTTGCTTGAAAAGAACCAAGGAAAGTTCTAATTGTAAAGTGTCGGTTTCAATTGAGCTCGCGTCTCTGAAAACTGTTCGATTTTCCAGGTGTCAAATTTTGGAGTAGCCTTGTGCTTCGTAGTTATGACGTCGAACCAATTCCTAGTGACGAACACATTCTATCTGATCACAAATACCGTGGGATACTACGGGCTTTTATGGATCTTCGCTTCTTCTTGCACGTTTCTCGCCTTATTCTCGTTCTTCATGATTGGAGAAACAGCTAACAAAACTTTGTTGGAACTCGAATCGGAGCACAACAAACCAACCGCAAAAAATTGAAGGTGAATCTGACTAAAGGAAAACGGACAACTCTCGAAGAAAACTGCCAGGATTACTAGACTAAACTTTATTGGGAAGCACAGTATCTGCATGCAGGAATAAAACGCAATATATGTAAAGGGATGGTCATATTTATCGGAGCTAGCGCGCACACAGAATTCCGTTCATGCATGGATGGGATTCAAATGAAGACCGTTCTGTGGGTCTAGCATTTCGACTCTGCTTTTGAAGTCGACCAAGGTCAAGATGGCCGCCCACAGAAAATCGGGCGATTTGCCAAGAAATCGCAACTGACAATGAGTGGTGTTTTGAATTGTATGAGCACGGCCTGTTGGATAGGCCTTCACGAGTAATGTATCAATGGCCCACTCGCTGAACGCATTCTATGTCGACGTGTTTTGAGTCGGTGCTTTTTTGAGGTAGCTTCCGTGAGCGGAGGGAAAACCCCGCCAAACTCATGAAGAGTTTTGGCTGAAAACATTTTTTGGAGTGATCGCATGTTGTCTTTTTCTTGAGTGTGTATCACGGAATCTGTTTTTGAAAACAAAATGAGAAAGTCTCGGATTGATTGCAGAAATAGTTCCGCGCAGGTCGTTCGCAACATGTGCCCTTATTGGCGTATCCCGCCCTTTGGGTAGCCGATCGAACGAAAGTGCGTCCGCATACCATCATGAGGACGAGGGCCAGTTCCTACTTGGCACCATCGTTGCGAAGCTCCAATGCACTAAGGCGGAAATGCGCGAAGCAAACTCTTCAACGGAGACAAGTTGTGACTCTAAATCGGAGATGTGCGAAAAGTCGTGTTCGTTCGACTTCGGAACGAAAGAATATTCAGAAAAGACTGAAAAGGCTCAGTGTGTCAGAGAAAGTTACTGTCGTCGTGACTTCTAAGGATATCGAAGCGGAAAGTGGTGACTCCGGTGTTTCTAGCGATGATGAAGACGACTCCGGACAGCGAGAGACTGACCTGGTGATTCAAGTTTCTGAAAGGCTTTCAGAAGAAACGAAAGAGCATTTGGACGCATTTTGGAACAATCATTGCGTCTTTTCTGCCTCAGGGCAGTATACCTGCCACGGGTTACCCGATGGTCTGCCTGTTTTCGTTGGAGACAATTGTTGCAGCCGATTAGTTCCTGACGAAGATGATGAAGAAGTCACGTTCTTGGCCAATCAAGAAGCTTTAGCTGCTGCTTGTTATGACGAATTCGTGAACCCGTTTGTATTCATCCGAAATTTGCCTCCATTGAATCCTGATTGTCGAGCGGTTACCCCGGCCTTGCCTCTGAGAACTCGTTCAGCCCCTGCTTTCTCTCTCGTTTTGGATTTGGTAAGGTGCTTCGTTATCCATTTTGGATCTAGTTCTTGATTATCAATATTGTCGACAGGACGAGACACTGGTTCATTGCAGCTTGGATCCGTTGGAAGACGCCGTGCTGTCTTTCACTGTGGATTTCCGTGAAGCGGAGTACAACATTTTTGTTCGAACACGTCCGCATTTTGATACTTTTCTCGAACGCGTATCGCAACTTTTTGAAGTTATCCTTTTTACGGCCTCAAAGCGGGTCTACGCGGACAAATTGATGAACCTGCTCGATCCGAATCGACGTTGGATTAAGTAAGTAATGCTGGTGGATAGCATTATTTCATGCATACGTTATTGTCTGTTTTTTACCCTATCCTTTGCAGGCATAGATTGTTCAGGGAACATTGCGTGCCAGTGAACGGCAATTTCGTGAAAGATTTGTCGATTCTGGGACGAGATTTGAGCAAAACTATCATCGTTGACAATTCGCCGCAAGCTTTTGGGTACAATCTGGAGAATGGCATTCCTATTGAGAGCTGGTATGCGGATCGCGAGGACTGCGAGCTCATGAAGCTTCTTCCGTTCCTAGAGCATCTAGTTACCCTAGTGAGTATTCTCGATATGTGGTGAAAATTTTTTCGCATTAAATGCTTGCTGAATTTTCTTTCTATAGGATGATGTGAGGCCTCGTATCCGTGAACAGTTCAAAATGGCAGAGAAGGTCGAAGAGTTCGGGAAGTACTGAAGCGCTATTCGACTACAAAAATGGGATCAGGAGGAATGTTTGATCTTTCCTTCCGTCAAACTGAGTACCTTGTTTCTGCATCACATCACACATTTGAAATTTGATTCGGAGCATGAGTTTCGGAGGAGCTTGCGAGAAAGAAAGCTTTTCCGTTCGAAAGGGCCAGTTACGAAGAATGTACATAATGCTGCTAGGTATTGTTGAACGCTGGGATTTTTGGTAACGATCGTTGAGATGTTCGAGTTTTTTTTGCTGATTCGAACTTCGTGCAATAATATCCAAAGGGATATTTTGTTTCTGGAGGGAAATTTATTTTCAACGTCTGCTTTACTTGCTCAAACGGCATTTTCGTGCAAAGCAACTTTTTTCCTAGCAATTTTGTTGACATAAGTGCCATCTTAGTTTATTCCTTTCTTCTTCGTGGTCTCTGTAGGATCTCAATGCTGAGAAGGAAGGTCTGACGAGGGTGGCTGATGGTTTTACGGTTATTTTCAAGTTCAAATCATCTTCTTTAAAATGTACCTATAAATAATCGCATTCGATGGCCAGGCACCTGAATTTTAAGATCCTCAGTAAATTCTGAAAACCGGTTAATGTCCCACCACTGTGTAATTCGAAAACGGGTACGATTTTTTTTATGGAAGAGATCATGTTTTTGTTGAATGCTATTGATTGGGAAGTTTTCGCTTTTCTGATAATAAAGAAATAAGGAGGAAATTGAGTAAATGCGCGACATGGTTTGCAGCTAAAATATTCACGCTCTTTGAGTCGAACGAATCTGTCCTATATTTCAGGATTCATGTCCCGTGTTTCAGGAGAAATAAATATAGCAATGTTTGTAGAAAAAAAACGACTTAAAAAAATTTTTTTCCTGATATTTTGGGTACATTTTGTGTGACTTGAGTCCTCATGGTTGCATTTTTGCATTTTTTCGCAGATTTTATACAGTTCCTGTACGCTTTTCGCTTTTTTTCGCGGTGGTACGAATGAAAATAGATCTGGGGAATTAAGGATTATTCAAGAAACCGTAGAAAGCTGAGTGTGTTTTTCTCTGATTTCAGCGGAAAGTTCGGTTGAATTGAATATTGCATTCTTAATCTCAACGGCGTGAGTCTCGGGTGCCTAGAAAATTTTTCTTTTCGTCGTCCAGCTGGGGGAAAGATGACTCGTAAGTCTTTCGAGTTTCAAGATTTTTGAGAGAGAAGTAATTTTTTGGTCATCGAAGGTGGAAATCAACGTGAGTTGGCGCGACAGAAAAATATCAAGAAGTCGCAAGATCAGAAGAAAAGCCAAACGTCATCTGATAAAGGCGCAAACAGAGGAATGACTTTGGAAGAGAGAAAACATAGGTGAGTGGAAATTAAGGCTTTTGTAATGATGAACCTTCGTTGTTACGTTGTGATTTCGTCGCATAGTTCGTGCCGAACCAGATTAGATTTCATCGGAAAATTTTCTGCTTTCAGAGACGCTGAATTGATGCGAGAGAAGCAGAAAAAAGCACTTGAAAAACAGCAAGGAGGAGGAAAGTGATCGGAAGAAGTCGGCGAATTAAATTGAACAAGGAGTACGATGTTCCTCAAATTAGGATTCGACCGCGCGGGATTTGTGATATCTTATCATTTTCCACCACGATTTGACGATGTCCTTTTCAGCGCGCAATAATTTAACCATCTTATTTATATTTAAACTCTTAACAGAGTTTGTCTCCAACCACCTGCGCTGGATTTCTCTTTCTTCTTGAGAAATACATCAGAGACTTGCTGAGTGGGTTCACGTCTGTTTAAAATTTTTGCGGAAGAATTTCTCTTCGCTTCTCATGCTTATAACAGCAGTTCACTAAATTTGTATTAGTTTCTGGCAATGCGCCAAGATTTCACAGAAGTAATTTGAAAGTTGGTTCATATTTTCCAAGTTTATTCCCGTGATATTGCGGGTAACCATTTTCAAAAATTCTACGAAATTCTTGTATTTTTGTTCGCAGATTCTCGCGGTCCATTCGATTCTTTTTTAAATCAATTTCTCCGTGAAATCTGCTTTAGTTCGCGAAAATGCCAGAGCTTACAGAAATGAAGGCCGCCGCCGGTGACGCTAAGGCGGAGTTGAAAGTCAGTGCGTCTGGGTCTGGAACCGAATCGGATTCTGACGATTCCGTGCCGGAGTTGGAGGAGTCTGGACCTTCTACTTCCCAAAGCCAGGTACAGTAATTTTATTGAATCCTTATTACCCCTGTCTAAAAATAACGAAACAGGATTCATGCTAAAGTGACGAATGATACAGCTAGAAAAGAAAGGGCTCTCACTTTTTCGCCAAGTACTTCCATTCCACCGAAAAGCGTTTCTAAAATCTAACGTAACGTAATGGCATCTATGATGGCGCAAGAGTAGTTCATCTTTACCGTTCAAGATGTTGACGACATGCGTATCATCTAGTCCAGCGGGAAATATTGGCGCAGAAATTTTCGTTTCTTGATTGTTTGTTGAATCGTTTAGGTCGCTGCCGCTGCTGGACTGAGCGAGGAAACCGTGAGCAAAGCGAAGCAAAGTCGCAGCGAGAAGAAGTCCCGGAAGCTCATGTCCAAGCTTGGCCTGAAACAAGTCCAGGGTGTGCACCGAGTAACGATCCGAAAGTCAAAAAATATCCTCTTCGTTATCAACAAGCCCGATGTGTACAAGAATCCTGCCTCTGACACCTACATTGTGTTCGGGGAGGCGAAGATCGAAGACCTGAGCCAGCAAGCCCAAATGGCTGCCGCTGAGAAGTTCAAGGCTCCCGAAATGGGCACTGCTGCAGAAGCCAGTGCAGCCATCCCTGCGTCTATTCAGGTTTGTTTTCTCTTGATTTTCGTATGCTTAAAGACGAGGGGGTTAGATTTGCTTGACAATGATCCTAAACTCATTGGAAGACAGTATGATATTTCTAGACTTCTGGAGTACCAAAAAAATCTTGGTACCACCATATCATTTTCCCCATGCATTCCAAATTTTAAACGCTTCTCAGGTTCATCACCTATCTCGAACCGGACCAAACGTGTTGAAAAACCAAGCAAAACGTAAAGCTTAAACTCAAGCTGAATTTCTGTAAGGAGTAAAATCGCGTTCTGGGGCAGGTGGGTTTTTTACTCATGTACTGTACTATAATATTAAGTACAAGTACTGAACAAGATTTGAGGCTGTTGAAGCAAAGCTTATTTTCATTGCTGTCATTTATGAAGTGGATAGCTTTGCTCCCCCATTTCATTCGACGAAAATGAAAGTTGGCCTACTTCCCTCGATTCGGGCGTGGTTGAAATAAATTCGATGCAATCGGCGAACTTCTCTTCTGTTATTTAAATTGCCGATCGCTTTGGGAAATTCTTATGCATCCTTGTGGATATGATGAATTTTTATCATTTAGGAGGAAAGTGAAGAAGAAGGTGAAGTCGACGAGAGCGGAATTGAGGAGAAGGATATCGAGCTCGTGATGTGTCAAGCGGGAGTGTCGCGCCCGAAAGCCGTGAAAGCGCTTAAGAACAATAACAACGACATCGTGAACGCCATTATGGTTTGTCCGAATTGACAAAAAAGAAAAAATGATTTACTTACGGATGCGATTTTTCTTCTCCAGGAATTAACAATGTAGCGGAAGCACGAGAATGGCAATTTAAGACAATTTTAAATCATCCTGTTCATCAGGAAGTCCCGACAGGAGCGAGGATGGAAATTGATCTTATCCATTCGCGTGTATCAGTGTGTTCCTTCGGGAAGAGGCATTGGTAAATGCATAAACGTTAAGATCAAACCTAAACTGGTGTTCCTCTGATTTTGTCGAGTTGTTTTGCTGCTTAGTTGATGTATTCCGGTTTTCAGGTGCATCTTCAGTGGTGATCTGATTTGTTTATGCTTTGAATCTGGATTTCGATCTGTTTTGAAACGTCGGCGAAGGCGTTGCGATGAGTGATAGGATGAGCAGAAATTTGACGGCCGCGTGTTGGTTGTCGTTGCTCACGTTTCTTATAATGATCATCGCGTTTTCTACTCCTTCTTGGTTGGCGAACGACGGACTCCTTCCTGATCCGAAATTTCATAAACTTGGTAAGTTCGCTGAATTCGGGAATCTTCCATGAATTCATAATTGAAGATCACTTTTATGGGATTTCTTCCTGTACTGCGAATTTTTCGTGTATTTTACCTTATTTCATTGTATTTGGATGCGTAAAAAAATGTGTCCAGGTCTTTGGGAGGTGTGTTTCAATGGATTTCAAGACCCTAACTTTCTTTACGAACGAGCGTTTCATGGCTGCTATTGGATTTTCGACGAAGAGCTCCACTTCATCAGTGATGTACTTTTCCCACGTATGCCGGAAAATTTTCAGGATGTAGATTGAGAATGGTTTGAACTCGAGTTTTTTTTTTTTTCTTTCAGCCTTTTTCACGGCGACGCAGACTTTCTTCACATTTTCTTTCACGATGGGAATGTTGGTTTGTATAGGTGTTCTTGCATTCAATTTCGTTTGTCCAACGAGCTGGGAAGTGCAAGCATTGAGAATCATTGGGTGCGGATCTGTTGGTGCTGGTGAGTATTCACATCATTTCAGGATTTTACTTGTGCTGGATTTTCAGTAAGTTAATGAGTGGAAAGAATTCTCAATTTCTTTCCACAATCTGCATACCGTACCTGTCGTGAACATGCTTCGTTTTCGAGTGTCACCTTACTTCACCTGCATATAATCACTAATTCATTCAAATTAATGTTGGTGTCATTATAAACACCATCGACTTCGCGTAAATCCATTGAGCGCCTGAACTCAAGTAAAAATTTTGAAAGCTATTCATTGGGTTTCTCGTAAATTTGGAAAAAAATATGAACGACGTTTCTAAGAATTTTCTGATTTTAATAAGTCGTTTTGACCCTCTTTAAATATCCACCCTTCATATCGTGGTTTTTCTGTATGCGTTCCATCAAAGGACTCTTTGTTGATGCTCTTGATTCTATGCAAAATTATCCAACTTGGAATGTGGGAAAGTTGTGTTTGGTTTCCCTGCGTTGCGTAACGTCACATTTTTCTATTTCAGGAATATTCGGTGGAATAGCGGTGATAATATTCGGTGCCCTGGGCGATTCCCGGGATTTCATGCCACACTGGGAACACAATTATTTGAGCTGGTCGTTCGCATTTGGAGTTGTGGGTACAATGTTCCAGGTAATATCTGGTATTTTGTTTCTTGTCGAGTCGAGGCGACTCCGCAAGCGTATGGAAACATCTGCCGGTGGAACCGGACTTGGAACTGCGTACGCTTTAAAATGATTCCAATGGCTAATATTTCTGATTCGAAGACATTTGGTAATGAGATCTCTCGGATTAGTTTTTCTTCAATTGTTGAAGCGAGTTGTGATTTCAGAGCCAGCCAAATTTCCCAAGCCGAAGCGTCGACTTTTCTTGTTAGAATTTCTTTGCCGTATGGGACAAATCCCGCCTTCAAGTGCGTTGAAGTCTTCCGTTTTTGAAACGATTTCAATTTTCGCCTATTGTTGAAATAATGATGAAAACGTCAGAATTTGTTGCGCGAGTAATGAATGTATCTTGTCCGGGAGGTGCTTGCTTGTGAGAAACTGATCCGTCCGAAAAAAAAAAGGAATCCGTCGTTTTTGTGCTTTTTTTTTACGCGTGTGAGCTTTCGAGATTTTCCCGGAAGGCAATTTTTACTGTGACAATGCATGGGATTTTATGAGTTATGTGTTTTTGTTATTACTGTACTGCGGAGTCTTTTAAAATTTCGACTCAAAGAGGTGTAATTTTTCGTTGTTCCTTCCTTAGATTTGAATTATGTCCGCGGCAATTGAAGTGAATGCGGAGCAACGATATATGCGGCAATGCTCCAAACTATCATTGAAGCAAGAGTATATGACGGTTTACAGTCATGTGATTTCACCTTGCAAAAACTTCCTTGTTGCCGGGAATAACTATGGAGAAATCGGAATCTTTGAGTGAGTGTCCTAAATATTTGCGTAAAATGTTCAGCAGAGCTCGCGGAACGGTCCAGGAATCGAAAAATTTTCTGGTTTACTTCATAGAAATATACTCGAGCAAGCAATTGATCCGTTCTTTTAATTGAATTTAATTACCGTACTGTATTTTTATCGAGCATTGTTGAAGGGTAAGCAGAACGTTACTGAGCACTAACCAACATACCTGACCTAAATGGATGTGTCGATGGTCTGCGTGACTAAGCTGTAATGCATGTGCGGAATCAACGATCCTTTGCATTGCAACATTCGCCTTATCTTTATTTTATGAGTTGCAGGTGTCGTCTTAATTTTGAATTCGGCCGAGACATGGTAATTTAACCGGACCTGACGTAATCTTAACCTAGTCGAACTAGCATGAATCTAGCGTGTATGCTACGACCATTTTGGACATACTTTTGAAAATTTGATGTTTGGGGTTTTTTTTTTTTCAATTTTCAAGTGCTCTTCAGCCGCTTTCTTGAATTCATGTTCATGCGCTCATTGCTGCATTCCTTCCATATTGCATTGAATTCTGTACTGAATTGTCTGAGTGAGGGTAGAAGTGAGTTTTTGGTTCATCAAGCAGATTTGCGAGTTATCCTTCGGATCGTCCTGTGAATACACCATGGATGAAATGGACAGGCAATATGCGAAATGTGTATGCCATGGCTGCGACTGATCGTCTTCTCGTAGCTGCTGGAGACGGGCCTGTTTACGTGTGGCCTTGGGAGCCCATGTATCGACAAGCAAAGCCCAATCCCGTGATACTCCATATTCTTCCGCAAGGGTTAGTTTACGGCTGAAGAACTATTCCGTTTTCTGAAGACGAGGCAATTTTTATAACTGTTGTATGTCCTGGGTTATCTTTTAGAAATCTATCTTGGGTGAGGACATTTTGTCTGATTATTGTACTGTAGTTGAAAATGATAACGAATACTTAATTTAGGCTTGACCTCTGAATCATTCTTGGCTCGAATTCGTAGTGAACTTTTTAAGGATGAAATTTGTATGGAAGGTGAGACGATTATTCAATAGATCGGTTAATCCCGAAAGACAATATTCTAACTTACTGAAGTCGCACTTACAGATTACAGTATTTCGTGCTACTGTAGTGTATAACCTCATCAAGTCTAACTGCGAGGGACCAGCGAGCATTTCGAATTAGAGAAGTTTCGAGTTACGGAAACAGCTTTTTTTGCCGAATATAGCTGAAAACTTGCAGGAAATTAAAGTGTGATTTTTTGTGGCTTCAAACTGCAGAATACAGTGTATTCTGACCTTGGATGCTAGGGTTCGTTTGCACTGTTAGCCTTTCAATTCCCGCCATGGCGCATCAAGTTGCATTTTTAATGCTTTTCTCTTTCCTGTGTCGATAAATTAATAGCCAAAAGGCCTCTGGAAAATTCGAGTTTAGACGGGGAAATCCTTTGAGTTAGGCTGATAATGCATTGTTTCCAAGAGAAATCAGACAAGGACTTGAAAAAAAAATTACATACGGAGGTTGCAGTTATCGAGATTCAACTTTATATCGCTGAACTTTTATCTTCAGCGAACCTGGTGAAATCCACGGCATCTCTTCTCTTCCCGGCACGAACTCCTTGCTATTCGCCTGTTCATCTGGACTAGTGTCGGTCGTCGATCCACATGCCGGCAAGACGAAGCAATCCCTTCGAGCATCGAATACGAAGGCCGGAAGTAAACCCAGCGTTTTTTCAGTAGCGGCTAGAGATGAAAACTGTATAGTTGGTGGGCAGAGCGATGGAATAGTATCCTTTTGGGACGTGAGAAAGGGAAAAGACCCTGCATTCAGAATTACTCCTGCTGATTCAGTTCCCGAAGCTTCACCCGGAAGCGGAAGACTCGGTGTGACCGCCGTTGATGTGCATTCCGATTGGATGGTGAGTGAGTTGAGTCCTGGCTGTGTGAACGATGCCGCGTTGAGATTAGGGCGGGATTTTCACACATGCCTGAATTAAACAAGAATGAATGGCTCTTTCTTTGCTTTCAACAAGTAATAGGAATTGTGTTTGCTCAGCAGCGCTTCGTTATGTAATGGTAGCTGTAGATGAAGTATTTATTCAATCACTGTACTGTACAGTACTGTACCTCATCTCTTGTGTACAGGTTTGTGGTGGCGGTATGAAAGCCTCGTTGTGGCACATCGGCTCCCGGAAAATGTCAGTAACGTACGAAGCGGATGCCTCGAGAGTCCTGTCTGTTTTATTGATTGGAAGTGAAAATGGTTCCAAAAAGGGCCTCAACACCGTACTGGTGGCAGGGCAGTCTGAATATGTGTCCGGTTTCAATTTGGAGGGTGTTGCGAAAGCACGGATACCAACTTCGTCAACGTGTGTGTACAATGTGAATCACGGCTGGGATTTCAAAGACGATCGTCCGGTAAGATTCATTTCTTGCCTCGCTGCGCGAGAAATAATTGGAAATGCTTGTAGTTTTCTTTACATCTTTCTGTTCGGGTTTTTATGGTTATCACAAGAATTTCAAGCTAGTTCCCTAAGAACCCATTATCTGAGTAATGAAGAACTGACGGAGGTCATTCGGTATACACGTACCAATGTAATATGATCAACAAATATGGTGAACATTACTGCTAAGGGCCAACCGGTCGTCTGGGTAGCAGATTTAACTTCCGATGTGGAATGCGATGTTTTTTTTTTAAATCTGTGAAAATTTTATTATTATTTGACTCTGTTCGTCAGTTGTGGCTCTCTTGACCTGGCAAGTTTTTATCTAATTTTGAAAACATAGATTTCGAATAACGCATCATGCGGTTTATTTGGACTACTGTATTTGAGGAACTGCCAGGGAAACGTCTGGACGTACAGAAATTCAATTTAAAATTTCTGTATAATTATTGCCCTTCAGCACTCTTTAGTTGCGATAACCGCTGTTATTGCTGTTTTTTTTATCATACTTCGTTAATTCCATCAGCGTTGTTTCATAACCTTTCTCAAGCGCTTGCGTTCTTTTCTGCTGAATTCCCCTTTGCCGTGTCAAATATTTGGCGTCAGGAAGATTTGATTTGTTTCGGTGATCGTTTTCCCGACTCCTGATTAATCTTCAAATATTTTTTTTCTTGTATTGCAGGTTTTGACTGCGTCTGGGACAAGTCATAAGATAAACGTTTTCGCCGAAGGCCTCCATGCGTTAGACTTCGTGTTTTGATCCGATCTTGTTTTCGAAGTGAGAATGAAAGGCTGATGATTTTGTATGGTGATGCGTGGACATTTGTAAATTATTTTTTTGAGGAGGTTGCAAATGTGCCCTGGTACGGTGTATGAATGCGTGTAAAATCAGTTTTTCTTGTTTTTTCTTAGTGGAAATTGAGAAGATTCTGTGGACGCGCATTTTTGCGGTACTTCGTGATTTAGGTCTCCCAAATCTTTCTTCCGGGCATGGGGAAAAAGCTGTGCGATATCTGATGGATTATTGCGATACCGTTTCAGGTCTCGAAGGTCCGTTCACAGTTAATCCGCTCGCTTGTTTATCCCCCTCCCTCCTTCCGTGCAATCACGCATAAATTGACATGACGTCGTGCGAAGCCACCTCTTTGTATTCCCCGGTGACCGGAAGTGGGGATTGTTTGACGCGATCTGTGAGCCCCGATTCTGGCCCGTCGACATTGGACTCCACTGCTGATGTCGGATGCTGTTCACGAGTTGAAGCATCCGTTCAGACCCTATCGCTGTTGAGCACTCAGGAACTATTGTCTTTGTTTGAGTGTCCCGTTTGCTACGAGTACATCCTACCACCTGCTTATCAATGTTGCCAGGGTCACGCCATTTGTCACGGATGCAAAAGAAAGGTAGGCCTCTGCAATCCTTCGAATGGGTGCGCAATTCTACCGTTATCTTGAGGGGAATTTCGTTTCAAGAAATTTTATGTGATAAGTTTCCAGGAGATGCACGAATCCAGCTTGTAGTCAGCGTGAAATTTTGGCACTTTTTCTTGCGAAGAAAAAAAGAATTGCGTAAATGAATTAGCTCAAGCGTTTCGTTGGTACTGCACTTAACTCAATATGGGTGAGTTCAACCCACCGGTATTGTCTTTAAAATTTCCGTAATAACCGTAGCTGGCAAAAGGATGTTGTGGGCATCCAATTTTCACAACTCATTTTCATCAATCGTAAAATGCGCTCTGGTCAAGTATTAATTACGAGAAGAAAAAGAATTAACCAGAAATCTGTCTCCGATTTTCAGTTGAGCCATTGTCCGTCATGCAGAGAGGAATTGGGAAACATCAGATGTTTAGTTATGGAGAAAGTTGGCGACACGATTCAGTTTCCCTGCAAGTATGCTTTACAAGGCTGTGGATTGATGCTGCATCGTTCTCGGAAAACAACGCACGAACTTGAAGAATGCGAGTACAAACTTTTCGAGTGTCCCTACAAGTGAGTTCAAATCTTCAGTTTCGTTATTCTAAATCGGAAGAAGATACAGTTATAAGAATTTACAGTACAGTTACAGCAGTTTTTTTTGCATGGAAATGTGCGCTTTGAAGTTTCCAACAGATGTCGTCTGAAGGAATGACTGGACTAAAATCAAGTCAAGTTTGCTCAACATACCGTATTTCCTTGATTGAAAGACATCGGCACCACCAAGATTTTTGATTGATCATTTCAAGAAAAAAAATTACTTCGATTAATTGAAAAACAATGCATCGCACGTTTAGAACTTATTCTTTGATGGAATATTCTCATTTTTCAAAGAAAACTGAAAATCTATTAAGCTGACAAATGCAGGCGACAGCTTTACACAAGTCAAGAAAATCTCAGCGGTGTGGACATCGGGTGTTGGGTATTCAAGTGAAAGATCCTGAAATGAAAAAAAACAACAAAATTGAGCTTTTGTTCTTCTACTTTCATTTAACGTTTCATTTTTCGATTTTCTGGAAATTTTTGATCATTCCGGGTGTCTGGCGCACGAATTTTGGAAACCTGAAATAATTGACATGTTGTTCTGATTTAACCAAGCTGACTTTTTTCTTAGGTTTATAGATAATTGCTTGGAGTGGTCTGGACGAGCGGATAAAGTCGTTGAGCATCTCATGCTTGTGCACGCGGAAAATTTCAAACGTGAACACGGGAATCTGAAGCCGTTCGAAGGCCCAGTTTTCCCACTAGTGGCGTACGTTCAAGTGATCGACTATCAAGCAGAGAACAACACGACGTCCTGGATGTGGACTGCGTTGCAAACGTGCTACAATGCCATATTCGTTGTCAATATTTATTACGTGCACAATTCATTGATCAATGTGCATTTCGTCACCGTTCGGTTGGTGGACACTGTCGACGCTGCCAAAAAGTTTCAATACGAAATCCGGCTGGAAGGACCGAACGGAGAACTTTCCTACCGCGGAAGGTGTCATTCGTTGCACGAAGAGGTGAAGGAGATTTACGAGAACCGAGATTGTTTGCAGTTTGACAGCGTCACAGCTGCCAAATTCAAGGCCGAGACGACTGTGGATGGAGCTCGACAACCCGTTCTCAATTTGTCCATCAAAATATTGCCCCTCGATAGCGGGCTTCATGAAATCGAGGCCTTGTGATGTCACCTGGAATGCGCGTCGCTTGCCGTCGTTGAATATTTCTAGGGAACTTGGCAAAAGCTTTTTCTGCTAGAATTTCCATCGTCCGGAGCTCGAGCAGAATCTTGGAAGCTTTCAAAAAGACAAGAAACAAAACCTCGCCTCTGCTTATGGGCCGCGTTCTGTTTTTCAGAAAATTCACGGTCGTATTTAGAAGTGATGTTAGAAGATTTGTTTTCGGGATTTACGATCAACAGCTCAGGTTTCACTGACCTCGAATAATCGCCTGTCCTCGAATTTGTCCTAACGGGAAACCCGAGATTCTTAATTTGTTTTCGACCTCACTCACGCCAGTACAACCGTGGCGAACAGTTTATTCATCTCTTAATTTCGAAACGAGAGACGCGACACCTTTAAAGAAAATACTGAAGCTGCGATCAAACGTTTGCAAGCAAATCTCAAGAATTATCCGGAAGAGAAGAATCGAGTCCATGTGATTTCTTGCGCTCTGATTTGCAGCAATTGCAGACACAGGGTTTTTTCGGCTTGGCCGTGAGAGGTCGCTGGTTGCGAGCGAACGACAGGAAAATTTGCTCCAGTGTCGTTTCCCCGATCGAATAATCGTCAACGAGATTCGGCCATTTGTCGTGGCACTCCTCGAGTGTAGCGAAGATGTCTTTCCACGTCGTGGCCGGATCCAAGATCACGAATTCAATGGTCCCCTGTTGTGTTCAAGAAACGGATTGTGAAATTCTTTTTTTTTACCGAAGGCTTCGGAATCATTCTGCTTCTTATTGCAGTTACTAGAATGGTTTTGGAAGGGCATGAAGTAATTTCCTGTGCCGAATATTTCACGAAAAATTTCAGTGCAATGAAACAAACTTTTAGCGAGATGAATGCTGTATTCACGCGTTATAGACCGCAGCCGAATTTAACCCAGGCACCCCCGTAGGCGGAAACTTCGTAGGCCGCGGAATATCGAAATTTTCTCGAATGGAAAGAAGAGAACAAAGCCGTAATCTATTGTACTGAATGAAAAGTGCTTTCGTCATCATTGAATTATTTAGAGGTTTGGGCTCATATCGGTCATGGATATCCATATATAATAAAATTTTTAAAGATAACTTAAAATTAATGCATCAACGTTTGTTCGGGCGCAACAGTGTGATCACAAAAATTTGAAAGTGGACAATGGTAATTTTTCTGTACCTATCTTAAACGAGCTCAATATGATGAGAGAGAATTTAAGTTTTGCGATGAACCAGTTCTTTGGAAAGGAAAAATCGAAGCATATTCGGAAGTCAAAATTTTTTGTAACACTCCATGGTGTTTAATTACCAAATGTTGGTCCCGAATTTGCATGGAAGGTAGATGTTCTTTGATGAGGGCGAGGAGCTCCGATGTGTTCTCCGGGTTCGCTTGTTGTATACCGGCGTTGAGTGTGATTTGCGCCGAGTAGCCTTGGCAAAATCTTTGTTTCAAATACTGAGGATTGCCGATGCATTGGAACTTCCCATTGACCATAATGGCTAATCGGTCGCACAGTGCTTCACACTCCTCCATGCTGATTTGTGTTTTGCAATGAAACGGATTTGGAAAAATGGTTGGATACGATTTGAGGATGCATTTACCCGGAACGGAGCGGAGCATTGCAATAAATTTCAAATTTATCTCCGGTCAAGTTGTCGTTTTTCTCATTGAACTGACACCACCAGGAAGTCACTGCCTTTTGGCGAAAATCTAAGATGAAGCCCTCTTGGAAATTGAATGAACGGGTGTTTTTTTTGTGTCATACAAACAATCATTAAATTGGAGAACTCTCCAAATTTTGGAAGTAGGGAGAAATTGAAAAAAAAAATACTTAAAATTGTTTACCCAACAGTGATGCGCATGTCATTTTTTAGCCTTAATTATTTGTAAAGGGTGCATGTGGTACTTGAGTGAATGTTAGAATAAGGGGATTTTGGATGTATCCTACCTGTTCTTTTATGAATTGAATCTACAATGAAATAGTTTTAACAATGTTTCAATGCATTTTGCAGGATGTAAATGGAATTCCAAGTTGAATGTAAATAAAATGTGGTCGAAGTAATAAGGTGACTATAAATAAGCATTGCAAATTAAATTAAATTCTTGGACTCCTGCTTTTTCAGCTGTTTTGGAAGTTGTTTTCTGATACACAGATGGACTCTCCAGGATTAAATTCAGGAGGACAGAAAAATTTGTTCTGTAGGGAATTTTGTTGTAGAGAACCCCTGTAATTTGAGGAGAGAATCCTATATGGAACCAAGGAAATTGTTATGTGGAGCAAATCATAATGGAACAGATTGATATCAAGAGAGTCATACCCTACTGGTGATATAGGTATGGAGACCCATATGGGATGAAAAATATAATTATGCTAAGAAGTTGTGGAGAGTCTATACCTGTCTTCAATACTTGCTGAAATCACAACAAATTTACAGAAATATGATGTTGTAGAGATTCTACCTTTATTCAAAATGTGTTGCCATCAGGACAAATTTATGGTACATTTGATGATTTGAACCTCTGTAAGTAAAATACCTCCTCAACTGAATTTTTTCAAATTCCTGCCTGAATGCCCTTAGATCAAATTCATTTCCTCTCAAACCTCCCTAACTCAAATTTTCTAAGACCTTTTGGCGATTATTTTCTTCACACAGGGAAGAGAAAATGAAAAAAATAAATTGATGTGTTTTGAAAGGAAGTGAAAGAATAATTGGGTAAATGAACCCTTGCAACAAAGTTCAGCATCTTGTCAACTCAGTTAAGGAGCAATTTAAGGCCCAGAATATTCCCAATTACAATCTCTGGCAATTCTTCCATCCTTCCCACAACACAATGATTGTTTCCTTGCCTAAAAACCTCCCCATCTCCAAATCTCCCTGAGCCAATTTTTTTCAGATCCCTTGAAATTCCACTCAGAAAGGTGCAACTGTAGTCATAACCAAAATGAAGTTACAGTAATTACGTTCAACTTTGATTCTGCTTGGGCCCCAATTGATTGGCCAAGAAGTTTGTGCAGGGCCAAATCAGTACGTAGCCTTCGAACTTATGGCCAGATGTGGATAAATGTGCTTATGTGCAATGCATTCAATTTGATCAAAAGTAGACCCCATTACCAAAAACCACAATCAATTTGTTGAGAATAAATGATCACCTGTGCGAGGTGAGCATCAATGATTGTTCCCTGCTTGTTGCCATGGAAACAGCTGCCCAGATTTTCCTCCTGGAAACTGGATCGACCCCAGAAGTCGGTTCATCCAGAAAAATGAACGAAGGTTTCCCCACCATTGCAATGGCAGCACTCAATTTTCTCTTGTTCCCTCCACTGTAAGTCCCACTTTGTTTTTTGCGATATTTGCCCAAATCTCGAAGAAAAACAATTGAATGAAATATTCAGATATTTTCATCTTCGAAAGCAGTCGTAAATCACCAAAAATTCGGATGAGGGAATCGATTTCGTCTTGAATGTCCTCCTTGGGAATCCCGCGGAGTTGGGCGTACATTCTCAGAGTTTCTTCTGACGTCATCGGGTCGATAAGTCCGTCGAATTGTGGGCAATAACCGCATTGTTTCAAGTACTGTAAACCTCGCATCCGTATCAATAAGAAGAAGGTAATTTTGTGAGGAATAATGTAACCTCACTTCTTGTCGATTTGAATCCAAGCTGAAGCCGTTCATGAACGCCTTCCCGCTGGTTTTATCTTCGTCCGCTGTTAGCATTCGAAACGTTGTCGTTTTCCCGGCTCCGTTTACTCCGAGGAGACCGAAACATTCTCCCTTTTTCACAGCCACGCTCAAGTTGTTGACGGCCATGAAGGAATTCGAGAAAACTTTGGTCAAATTGTGGGCGACCAAGGAATTTTCCTCAAACGAACCTAGAAAATACAGTACTGCATTGTAGTCCATTGAACGTACCGGAGAATATAAATAATGGTATGATGAGAGGTTTTTCGCAGGTATATAATTATTCTACTGCTGGAGACCGTCACTTAACTGATTTGATTTTAAAACATTTTCTCATCCTTCACCTGCTGGTTCTTCAAGTATTTTAACTAAGCATTTCAAAAGCAGTTTAAGCACCTCTATTTTCAACATTATAGAATTACAAAAACTATGAGGAGTCCTTATGCAGTCAACCCTTGATTTAGCGTTTTTACTGCTTCAAGATGCATGATTTATTGGCTAAAGAGAAGAGCAAGGGTTGTGTGATGATACAGTTTTTCCATTTCTGCTGCGGAAAACATAAATTAAGTCAAAAACTGTTGGTTTTTGGAAAGTCATCACACCAGGGAAATAAGTGGGTGCTTATAGCTTATATGTTCCCTATAGGTGGAATTTCAAGTTTATGCATGTACAATTTAAGGGTGATTTTTTAAAGCGTAAATAAAGTATTTCTTAGCCGAATTTGACAAGCTTGTTTTGGCGGAATTCTGCGATGATTACTCAGTGGCATTTCTTGCAGGATTTCGGAGAAAGAACAAATCCATGTTTCATAAATCAACTAATGTTTTTTTAATTTTAACGAAGCATTTTAAGGATGGTATCCGTTATAGCAAGATGGTAGTGTTATGATGTGTACTTTTTTCTGTATGTAAGTCGTTTTTTTTTTACTTGCGCTATGTTTCGTCACTCGACCTCTTTAAACGTGCAATTATGTATGTACTGTACTGTGCTTTAATACGGTTTAGCTGTTATGAAACACTCGAGGAAAAATGTGTAGTAATAAAGCAAAGGGTTGCATAGTAATTCGAAAAATTGTAACAGTACTTTTCTCGACGATGGAAAAAACCCTTGCATTTTCCGCCGCCACATCGGCATCCAGGGATTCTCCTGACGAGAAACGTTTCCCTTCAGGATCATTTTCAGCTCTTGATCGTCGCAGCTTGTTGGAGAGGAATATTTTGTACTTGTTGGACGATTCGCCGACAAACAAGAGCAAAGCGTAGAATGCTCCCACGACGATCATGCTGACAAGTTCTTGAGCAAAACTTGGATGCTCCCATGCGAAATAAGAAATTTTCTCAACACACGGCGGAAAGTCCCCTGTGCCACATTTTGCTGGAGACAGAAATATAACGATGCTCAGGGTCATTTTGACATATAATGAATGTCTCATGTATTTCAAATATTGCTTGTAAAAAAGAGTATCGCGCATAATCTTACCACCGTGGCCGGTTTCACGCAATTACTGCAATTAGACAGTCTAATTAGCTACATGACCACGTAAAATTAAGATGCCAATCAGGCGTTGGCTTTTCTGCTTAGACTGCTGACAGGAAGATAAGCTGGAAATATAGGTGCATTTCCACATATTCACGATTATTTTGAAATCAAGGGTGCTCTTGAAGTACGTGAATGACTTGAGATGAATTTTAGAATTGAATCGAGAAACTACTTCTTTTTGCTGGGGAAAACTTAGGCAGTAAAAATCGGCGATTTTCTTCGTAATAAATGAGATCACAGGATATTGAATTTAAATGGTTTATTTGCTTGATTGCCCTTCAGGTTATTTATTTTTTTAAAGCATCGTTGGATTTTTATTTGCCCTGGGTCACAGAAATGATAGCCCAAATGCCCCTCCCAATTTGAATTATAGATCGATGTTCAAGGGGAAAGTATTCAAGTTGGGGAGAAATATACAGTAAATAGTTCTTGAATCCTCAGGGAATTCAGGCAGTAATCAACAAAAATTAAAAATAGGGAGGTTTCAGTTATTGGGGTCCAACTGCTTGTAGCACATTTGGTGGGGAAAATATGAAATTATGTCTTTATTCAAGTACGAAGGACCCTCAAGTAAGGCTTGGATATTTTTTGATTTCGTTTATAATATAATTTCTTACTATCAAATAATAATTCAAATACACAACACGCTTTCAAGTAAATGGAAAAAGATGAATTGAATTATGGTTGGCGTCAAACAGAATTTTCTATCATTTTTTCCCCTGATGAGACTATAATTTCGTATCATCAAATAAAAATTCGTTGAACAAAACGCTTTCAAGTAAATCGAAGAAGAGGAAGAATTGAATTATGCTGGGTTTCGAACAGAAATTTCTATCCTTTTTTCACCTCATGATACTAACTGTTGACTTACATCGGTATGGTTTTATGACTTTTTTCATTCTTGAAAAACGTGTATCCACATACACATCAGGTCACTTTTCTGCCTCCCCACCTTTCTGCCTGATTTTTCCAGAAAAAAAAGTACGTGGGGTACTTGAGCCAACACAGTACTTACGACAACAGGCATGTAGTTGGGCCAACTGGGGCACAGGAGGCTTGTCGCAAACTTCCTTGATCCACCTTTCGGGAATCGATTCGCAACGACTGTTCATGTAGGAAATCTCTGACCACATTTGCAATCCGTAACAGAAACTAAACGACGGGATGAGTCGCAGGGGCCAAGAAGCAGCTTCCAGAACCCGGTCCAGATCGGTTTTATCTACATCATCGTCTAAATCATACGCCAATCTTGAGACAGCTGAGAAAATTGAACGTTTGTTGAGCGGTTTGCTGCTCATATTCCCCGGTTTTTCCGGCGACATTCCCGGCGTTTTTTGCGGTCCAGAAACGAAAGTGGAGTTTTCCATCCAGAGGATCAAATTCGTCGTCATCATGCCTGGCGAGGGAAAAAAATTCGTTATCCAATATTTGCTTATCTTCTACGAATTACGCAATTGAATTTATCGAATGAATTGCATCTATTCCATGTTTGGCTTCATCTTTGATAATAATTATAGTAGATTAAAAAATTAATCTAAAAAGCCACGTTTTTCAAGTAAGAATAAAAAGCACAAAAAAATTTAGTAGATTAAAAAATTAATCTAAAAAACCAAGTTTTCAAAAAGCAAAAAATAACCTTAAACGTGGTGCGCATCTATTTCATTTGTATTGCACTTCTTCCCAACAATCTCCATGCGCACCATGTTTAAGGTTATTTTTTGCTTTTTGAAAACGTGGTTTTTTAGATTAATTTTTTAATCTACTNCTTTTGGAGACCTCACCGAAAGGCTCCCTGCCGAGTCCCCGGCGGCGTACATGTTTTATTCATACCAATTTTATCTTTCAGCCTAATTTATCATCTAATTATTCGTCTTTGTGGTTGATGCACCACAGCGGAGGAATTAGAATCGGGGGAATTGTCCTACACCCCAACCAGGTGTCGGCCGAATTATTGAATAAAATTCACCGTGGACTTCTTAAAAGGCGGATACAGTCGAGTGACAATCTTCGGCCCACCGCCGACCTTGGACAGGGCGTTGTCCATCAAATTAACCACGATGGACGCCGCGTGATGAGCAAACGCCGAAAACATTCCCACGAGGGCGGTCGTCGTGAAGTCGGCGGCCATAATGACCTCGGTTCTAAATTTCGGAAGGTCCTTTTCCGCGCTCGCCTCAATGGCTTCTTCCATGGTTTGCTCACTGGGCACTGGAGACACAATGCCGCCGGCGGAAATCAGGACCGACTCGAAATCGGAACCGATTTTCTTTCGGGGCGAGCTGATGTTGGGAAACATGGCCCCCGGGGGTCGTTTGACGAGGGCTTGGACCGGGTAGTACATGTCTGGTGACACTGTTGCCGGTTCCGGAGTTGGACCGCTTTCGTCGCTCAATGACGCGTCGAGAATCAGGGATGTCAAGCACAACAGCAACGGCAACAGGAGCTGAAAATATTGGGCCAGATCAGGAAGACGAATTTGAATTTCATCGAGTGATTTGAGGGTCCGAAACGCCTTCGTTTCAAATCCCAGGTACAGTACAGTACAGTACATTCAAAAATTAAATGGATATTAAGGACGACGATGAATAGGAATCATCCCATACTCGAAACTGCACTAATGCATTGGCCAAGGATTATTCGAGAAACCTACAACTGAATCTCGACAACTTCAACCTCATTTATCGAAATACCTCTCTCTATGTAGAATTATTTTTTTTCAAGTGCCTGCCTGAATGCCCTTGAAAAAAATGCATGAAAAACCTCCTTGAATGAAAAGCTTTCCTCCTCAAAGCTCCATTTTTTTAAAAGGCCGTCTGGCGACTATTTTATTGAAACATAAATAAGAAAAGCAATAAAACGGGATCAATTGGGCAAATGAACCCTTATGGCCTCCTAATTCAGCATCCTATCAACTCCTTTATTATACAGTTCAATGGCAAAACAAATCACACACTTTAGTTTATTCCTGCACTTCTTGATATTTAAAAGCAAAACAAAAATCTGTTCCCATAACTCGAAACCTCGGAATTTTTTGCTGGTCCATTTGAACTAGGCTGACTTTTACAGAGGTTCAACTGTGAATCGCTTTTTTTTAGGAACTCGGAAGACATTCAAAAAATCAGCACAGAAAACTCATCAGGCTTCATTTTTATTTCCTGTTGATCATTTTAAAGTTATTCCGATATAAAGTATATTGTCCCTAGGGTGGAATAATAATGATCATAAATTTAAAATCCACCAGACGAAGTTTGGGGTCGATACAAATAAATAATAATGGGAACGTCAAAAGAAATTTAGTCAACTAATTTCATCCAAAATTGGCTTCCTATATAGGCTTCATGAAGCGTAAAATTGTCGAAAAGGCTGTTTTCTTAAATTACACCAAGAAAAAAAATAATAATTCTCCTAAAAATGTGAAGAATGTAAATCTCTCACTTGACTGATGAACAGGGGCCATTGCCGTCTGAGATAAATGAACTTTTTGATGATCATGGCGCGTGTGTAGTCCGATTCTAATTTTTTCCCGTGATGGTACGTTTTCCGAGCTGGATTCATACAAAATCAACGAAATAAAATTATTCCTTTTTGTCAAGGGTATCGATGAATAAAGTCACTGACTCTCTGCAGCGATTTCTATAGCTTGCTCATCATCGCGACCAGGATTGATCAAATCGGAACCACGAGAAGTGGTTCCGGAAAGAATGCTGATGTTTGTACTCGGATTCGCCATCTCTGCTTCCTCTCCGACACTTTAATTAAACAAATCAAAGCGTTTTGAATTAATTTTCAACTTCTACCACGCACACAATTTTCGATTTACCAACTTGCTGTCCGCCATAATAAAAGTACTGTAACAGCACATACTCGAGTTGGTTAAAAGGAAATTGAAGCGATGCCAGCAGTCGGAACGTATTTTAATTATTCCGTCTCATATTTAAAATATGTCCATTAAATTTAGTTTTCGGCGAAGGAAATGGCTATGGGCTTGACTTACGAAGAACCTTCTTGTAATTTTAGGCCTGACCAACTCAGACTGTGACATTCTGCGAATAATTTCCATCAACAAAGGTTGAAAGAATAAATTCGGATTTTCAGCCCAAAAATTTGAACGGTTCAATGTGAATTGAAAGTATGCTACTGGACATTTTGTTCTGGTTTTCAGTCACGAAGAAATCATGCACGAATTTAAGCTAAATTTGGTAACTTTGACGCAGTTGCGCACGCGGAATAAGTTGAATCGAACAATTTATAATTTCAAAAATCAACAATTAAGCGCAAATTGGGAATTTACGGCTTTCATAATTTTTAACAAATGTAAAACCTCAAAATCGGCGGAAAACTAACGAGAAAAAAAAAATTTGAGAATGCATCCATGAAGCAAATGAGAAAATCGGAACCATTCTTCGCGTCAGTTCAGCATTCAGATCAATCGATCAGTCATCGTTTCATTTAAAATGGAAAAAAATTGTGAAATTCCTTCATTACTTGAGGAAAACCTGTTCCATGGATGCTGTTGATATGGAGAAGCTAATGATGCCCAGTCTTTCCTTGTTGGACTCAATGATGCCCAGCAACTCGGGGAATGTATTTCTTCTCTCCAGTGGCAGCAAAAAGTTCAGTTCACTGGGATTACGGATTGGGGCCATCACTGCACCGGGCAGAATCGTCTTTATGGTGTCGTAAATGTCGTCTTTTGGCGCTTGCGGCTGCTTCAGTATTACCAGCAACAAGCCCGATGCTGTAAAATTGATTCTCGAAAGTCATCAAACGCATGAGTATATATTTTTTTCATTCTTGAATATCTAGTCTCGAATGTGTGCGTATTGTTCATTGCTTACAGCAAATTGATTCGCAGTTTTAATTCAGCAAAACTTTAATAAAAAGACTTGAAACGAAAGCAAGAACACATATTGAGAAAATCAAGAATGACGTGCTTGGTACATAAAAGCAAAGAGCGCCCGAGTTGTTCTTTATCGTCAGTTTTCGAGAATACTAGAGGAAAATGAACTCGATCAATCATAATACTATGTAACTTTTGAATTTCGAAACGCAAATTTAATGGAAATGCACAGGAATCAAGATAATATGCTGGGAAACTTCTTTAAAATATTTTGATTTTAAATTTAGGTGTTCAGGTGTTTAGGATGCCTTTATGCTCCAGACTTACATTTAAGTACCACGAGGGTATTATCCCCAAAAGATTGATACCAAAAATTGAGGTGTTCCTCATTATGTGCATTTTTCCTGAAAAATTCTCAAATTTTGGCGATGTCACGAATCAGCTGCCATAAGATTTCGGATAAAATATAAGTCAAAGGCAGATTGAATTGAATTTAATTTAAATTTTAGAGGGGCGTATGAATGAAAATTTTCAAAAGTTAGTATTTCAACGTCGTGCATACATTGAAAAAACGCTATGAGACGAATTGGCGTGCGCTTTTAATATCGGGAAGTATGCCGAATTTTCAGTTGAGAATTTGATGCAATCGTCTTACCTAATGGCGTACGCGTGGCACTTGAGTATAAATGTTGCGTTTTAATTTATCATTCTACATTTAATCATTGTCTAGTTTCTTTTCATTAATTAATCTCAAATTTGCTGGAGGTGTTCGAATGAAGGCAGTATAACCAGTTACTAAATACCATTTATCAAAAGTATATGAGAAAACTCATACCATACTTGTGCTTGAGAAACAGCGGGCTTCCGACGCACATTATTTTCCCATTCGCCATAATTGCAATCCTGTCGCCCAAAATGTCCGCTTCTTCCATGAAATGCGTGGTCAAAAATATGGTCCTTCTATCCTTTTCTTCCTGGCCGAGAAGACATCAATAAATACCGTACTCGATCAAAAAAATACAACAACGCAAAATGCAGGGCAGGAACAAAATTACCAGAAGGTAGTCCCACATGTGTCTTCTCGCCTCGGGGTCCATTCCAGACGTTGGTTCGTCCAAAACGACGATCTGGAAATATTTTATTCATGAATTTACTTGAATCAATTTATAATTCATGAGGATATATTGAGCAGACCTTGCTTCCTCCAATGAGAGCCATGGCTAGAGACAGCTTCCGTTTTTGTCCTCCGGATAATCTTTCACGGCTCGAGTTGAGTCAAATCTCGAGACTCAATTCAATGTCGATAAGCCGAATTGCCGAGTCAAACGTTCGTGTTCGTATATTTCAAGTTACTTTTATACCTGTGATAATGGACATGGTCGTGGATTTCCCTGCTCCATTGTGTCCAAGCAAGACCGTGATTTGTCCCTGGAACACATTCAGAGACACGTTGTCGACTGCGAGTCGAATCCGTTTCCCAAACGGGCCTCGATACTCTTTCCGCAAGTTCAGAATTTCCACGCTTTTCGGCAAATGCGTGGGTTCGGGTTCGAAACTCGCCGTCGCCCGACGGGGCCGTGTAATGTCTTGTTCCGGGTCGTCTGTCGGCAGTGAATCTTGGCCTGCTGCTGTTCTCGTCACTTCCGGTATCGTCGAAGACTTGTCTGATGCTCGTCGAAACTTGGACCAAAAGGATTTCTGAGGAGCGGAAAGCTGATTATCAGTACTCCGACGATATATTCTTCAATGTTTATTATTAAAAATAGTCACATCGGACTGCAAAACTCTCGCGGGAATCATTATGTTCAATTGACGAGAGATCGAATTTGGTCATTCCAACTAGGACAATCAAGAATACTTGATGCAAATGCAGTATTCGTCAACTGGACCCAGTCTAAGGTTATTCAAGAAAAAACAACCTTCGTCTTTTGTTCTCGAACTTTATTATATTTTTAAAATGTACATCAGCTCGCACAATCCAGAACACATGACCAGACTATTTCGCGTATTCGTGTATCCTGCCTTTTGAAAAAAGTGCGATCAAATTAAGCGAAACAAATCTTTATTCGAAAGCACAAAAAGATTTGATAGTCTGCAGTGATTATTCAAAAACTGTATAATGGATGGCCTTATTTTTCAGGGCTCGTAGAATTTTTAAAACTGCATTGACAAAATAAAGTTTCAATGAAAATGCCAAAATTTCGATGAATAATTTCAAAACCCCTGAATGAGATTCCATCACTGCGGTGCGTGTATCCTAATCTATGATTCCAACCAAGAACAGATTTGAAACCGGAAGTTTACCTGCCTGAAATGGGAAGTAAAACGGAAGAGGAACGCCATATTTCGTCGGCCTAACAGCATCGATGTAAAGGGTCAGAGCAAAATACAGAAATGCATCGAAAAAAAGCATGGCGATCACTTTGGACATGCTCAATTTGCCTTTCACATCCGCTATCCGATGGAAATCTTTCCATTGCAGTCCAGTCCCTGAAACCATCGAAACTTCACGATTAGTGCAATAAAAACGTGATTATTTTCTTCAAATTCATCAAATACGGGGGAAAATTGTTAGAAGAAAAACAAAGGATCATTTTGTGCGGAAAATTTATTAATCTGTTTGGTAGAGACGCTAACGACATCATTAAAGTAAAAGTATTTTTCAGCGGATTTTTGTACATATTTCGAGCGCAGTTTGAATGCTTTTTTGTTTAAATTTAAATAAAATCAAACTTTGAAGAAAAAAAGAACCTTCTGTATATAAGAAGCAATCCAGCCAACAGGTGCATCTGCATATTTTTTTCAACCACTTTGCACATTTAATCAACCAAATTTCCTAGTCAACTTCCCTGGGGAAATCAGCTTCTCTTGACGAGCAGCAAACGTATTTATTTCAACTAATATTCGAGTTTTTAATTGCGTGCTAAAATCCGGCAAACTTTTGCTGAAAAAACGACAGGAAAAATCCAAGTTTCCGTCATTTCAAATAAACATATAGGTGACGGTTATTTTCATTTTTTCGTTGATATTCCTTTTAAAATGCGAATATTATCAACTAGAAAGAAAAAGCAGCTTGCCTCTGGCTTCCAAAGAATGCACAATTCGATACCCGAAGACCATGGCGACATTTGGCAACAAACACAGGGCCAGGGAACCATTTGGTCCTGCTTTGTTGCTGCTCGGATTCCAAAGTTCGAACGCAAGCATTGGGATCATGCAACTAGCCATAGCGAGAATCAGCCCCAAGGGAATCGTTTTCAACACTACGAGAACAGTATCATCTGAATTTCATGCTGAAATTCTTGAAAATAATACGATTTTGACCGATTTACTGTTTTTTTGTGCGGACGATATCGAAAAACCTAAAAAATGATCAATTCTTTTTTTTCGTTGAGTAGCAGCTCGACAATGCAGAAGGCTTTGAAAAACATAGAAAGTTTGATTATTTGTGCGTTGATTAACTTGGTATTTAAATGTGTTAAGTGCAAAATTTTAGTTGAACAATTACTGTAACTTTGGACAAGTGAGCATCTTTATCTAATCTCAATTTTGGTGAATAACTCGTTCTAGAGATTTGGCTATAGAATCGTTAAATCGTATTTTCAATGGGACAGAATGAATACAATATTTTATTCTGAGAATTTTTTTTTTTTTTTTTAAAGTTACTCCACGTAAGCCGTAAGTACGCGTGCTAATTTTCTAGGAAAATGCAACCCCATATTAGAAGAGGCAAAAACGCTGGAACTTTTTCTCGAACGAAATAATGGCTTTTTCGAGGCATCTAATAAGGGCATCTGAAAAATGTGCTGTTCATGAATAATTGCTGAGGTTGTCTCTGATGAACTTTCACTGATCACGCAATTATAATATTTGGCCAAATTACCTTGAATCCTCTTCAACTTTCTCACCTTGATCAAAAGCCAGGGTTGACAAGAAGGTGAAGGAAATGAAAGCTGCAGTATACACAAAGAAGAAGAAAAAGGCTGCAGTTGGATCGCTGGCGTTCAACATGGATCCCATTATCGGAAATGAAGTCAGTACCATGAATGACATCAGCAACAGAGGAATGATCATGACCAAGAGACAACTGAAGTACCAACTCGACCAGTACATCAGACTGCTGAGGCCCATTAACTTCATCAATTCCTTTTCACGTAAAGAAGAAAACTGTCATGAGTTCGGCTACATTTTGAAGGAGACAAGGAATTTCGTTTTCAGCCACATATTGAAAAAATCAACAGAATTCCGAAAGATGCTCACTAAAATTTTCCAAAAATGTTCTTGAACATCTGCTCAAAAATAAAGCGTGAAAGGTTATTGGCATTTTAGAGTAGGTGGCTGAGAATTTTATAACTACAGTATTTTCTTGTCGATTAGAAACCATATAATATAATTTCCCGTTTCATATTCATTCAGTGGAATAAAATCCAAGTCCATCTATAAAAAATACCCACCAGACAATCGTTGAATCGTCAGTTTTAAAAATAAAACCCAGCCTTTCATATACAGTAGTAAGCGAAAATTTGTTTGCGATCATTTCGGGATAAGATTTCTGTTCCTTTGGGAATTCGTGTGACGTCTACAGCACGAAGATTTTCTGCAGTTGTCCAGTTCATCAATACAGTATTTGAAAAAAAGCAAAGCGGATTTCCCCTCTATATAGTGGCTTAACTGAAATAAAATTTTGTATTCACAAAATAGGCTTTCCTCAGCATTTGAGTAAAAGTTCCAATTACACGCAAAAATTAATGAAAAAAACATACCTTAACTCCGGACTCCCGTTCTTTCACAATTCCCAAGTGCATGATTGGAATCAAAAACATGAAACAAAACAATGTCGCTAGAGGAAGCAACAGTCCCAGTAGAATCGATAAATCTGGTGGCTGCTTTTTCGCAGCTTTAGGAATCGGAAATTTCTGAAATTTAACCTGAATACGCACAAAAAGTGTCGAATTAAAGCATTGAAATTAGTATCGGAATATAAAATTTTCAAACCGGGATGAGGAAAGGATTTTCCCTTCTGATTCTCGACGAAGAATTTCGCGGCGATTTCATGTCGGAGGGAGATTTTGCCCATTTCACGATTCCTGCATCAACCGTGTGTTGAAGAGGAATCACCATATTCATCGCCATTTCATCTGGAAAAAAGAACGCGAAAAAAGAGAAATATAATTTTTACTAGGAATGTAATCATCGTCATCTATAAACTGAAAACTTGGATTTAAAAATGATATTGATTCAAATTTTGACGACATAGAATTCAGCTCATCTATTGAAAAGAAAATTTCTGAAAAATTCGGAAAATGATTGGAGCGAATCGTCAATCAAGTTATTTGTGATTAGAAAATTCTCGTGCTAGAAATTGATCAGTTCCTGGATCCAAAACGTTAAAAAGAATTTGAATATATTGCTGAGGCACGGAATTTCTCAATAGTCTCAAGTAACCAGCAATTAAAGTTCCATGTGTGTTTGGATCATACCTAATGATAAAATTTGAAGCTCCTAATTTTCTTGTCATGAAAGAAGCATCCAATTGCGAACCATTCGAGCTGAAACGTTATCAAACACTGTACGGCTTAAAATACTTCAAAATTTAAACAGTATATGGAACTTGCTAATATGATTATCAAAAAAAATTGCATGAATATGGCTTTCGATTATGAAAATTCAAGATGTCATTTCCTCAGGACTTCACTTCAGTTGCTTCAGAAATTCTTTTTTTTTTCAACAGCTGCAAAAAGCCGAGAACATGTTTTCTAAATATCACTAAATACGAAAAGCAGCAAATTACTTGGACGAAAAAAAAAATGCAAGACGGATGCGGCCTCGTAGTTTTCACAAAATTTCGGGGATTTTTGCTATTGTGATTTCTAACCCACCAGCAGCGAACTCACAAAATATAACGTTTGTTTCTCGCAAGAAAAATTTCAAAACGGAGTCGTTAACTCATTCATTTCTCTTCTGCAAAAAATAAAGAGGATTCTTGCGAGATGAATCGAGATAATTTTCTTGTAAATTAGTATCATTCAGATTTCGTCGAATATGACACAAACATTTTGAAGGCGAATCGCTAGTCTTTTGCAAAGTCCCGCAAATGTTCTGATCTGAAATTCAATGCGAATTAAATATACGTACGATATTCCGATTGAGCATTGTCTGATCCCCCGATTTCGTACAGAATCGCCGGCATGTATGGATGCATGTCAGAAAATCGCAAGTCATAAACGACGGATCGTCTGTCAATCTGGCGGAAAATGACACAAGCCAGACCTTCATTTGGTTCGCCAAGTAGCTTCGCTGCCCTCATGTCTTTCATGGCCTCGTCTTCAGATCTTCTCATCACAAGTTGAGCTGAAATTGAAGGAACACGTTTTCGTCAAATTACAGAAGCCTATACTGTACAGTATCACCGCAAGTCATTTCCCTATTTACCCGATATGCATATCCTCGAATATACAATCCAGTTGACTATGAGACGCAGAAATACTTGAAAGGCCTAAAAACATATTTCCCTGCGATAAATTATTTTTTCCCTCTTTTCTCACTCAACACATTTCGACGAAATTTCCAATTTAAAATTTTAAGAGACAAAAGTTGAATTAACTGCTAAAGCACATCATAAAGGTCCACCGAAAACCACGATTCAAAAGTAAGTGCTCTACAAATGTGAAGAGGCATTAAACAAGCAAGCAATTTAATTTCCGACAATTTTTGAATTGCTGTTTTGGTAGAAGCAGTTCAGCTCAAAAGCAGAAGAAGCCAATATTTTTGGACTCGGACGATATTCAAAGTCTCTACTTCTGAGTTTTCTCGTTTCTTTTGCGTCACATTTTTTCAAAGATATCTACATTCTTCGTTTTTTGCTCTGAAGAACACTTTTTACGCAAAAAGAAGAAACGCAATATTTTTGGATTCAAGATGTATTTAAAATTATGAAAATGTTTTTTTTTTGCTCTTCCAAATATTTTTCGTTTGCGTGCGTGCAAAAAACGCAATATTTATGGGCTACAGCTTTATTCGCCAGTTTCCGTTTTTGATGCATTATTTCTAGTTAAAAAATTAAGAGAAATTATCCCAAAAGGCGTTGCTCTGCCAAAAGTTTGCACCAAATGAATATTTGATACCAAGCTAGGATTTGATCATAGCAAATATTTGACAGACCAACGAAAAGGAAAAAAAAACGAAGTTTACAATTTAGCATTTTTAAAATGTTGATCTGTTTTATTTTGTCGCTCTGTCAAACATTTCCTATGGAAAAACCCAAGATATTTGGACTCGGGTTGTATTCAATAGTTTCACTTTTAAATTTGTTCGTTATCCTTCTATAATATCGCGATTTTGGGAAAATATCGCAACTCTGCCATGGAATAGCTATAACAGGAAAACAAAAATTACGAAATAATTCCCGGAATGGCTCGTGCAAGAAAATGAAAACAAAAAACTATAGCTCACCGTGAGCAGGATTGACCAAACTTCGTACACTCCGCAGCACTTCTTTGAAATGCTTAGTGGAGTTGGGCGCAAAGTAAACTTTCCGGCCTTGCATCATCAAGACGAACCGGAGCCTGTCAACCCATTCATCAGTGCTCACGGGCGGAAACGTCGTGGCAGCATTCGGGTCTCCCTGACTGGCCTGCGAAAACATGGTGAGCTGGTTTTGCAGGGCCACCAGAGCGCCAAACAGGGCCAGCACCACGGCGATCTCGGCAACCATGAGAACCGTGTGCCGTTTGCGGATCAACCAGTTCTTCCACATCAGCAAGCTGAGAACACGGAGCGTGTTTCGAATTTTCTGCATGGTAACAAGGGAGGTATACGCAGTCTCATCGGAGATTAATAAAAATGGCCCTTCAATGGTACCCTGTTTTTCTCCTAGTCACGTTCGCAATTTTGTATTTACAGTTTTTTTTTTCGTTGCTTTGTGCAATATCGGCCTTCACCCGGTCGGGAGAAGAATTTTTCTGCTGACGAAGGGTGCAATTCTCTTGAATTGCTCTTGAATGCTCTTCTCTTGAATTGCTCCGGAATGAGTCGAAAAAAATTGAGAAAATCACATTCCGTGCGATACATACTCAAGTTGCGCCTTTTCTTTCCGATAAGCTCCGACAGTTGTATAAAAGTCCGCAGTGGAACCCTCAGTTCCTCAGTTCACTCATTGCAATCATATTTTTGGTAATCAGGAGAAGAAAAGCTAAGGCAAATTGTCAACATGAAAGCAGTGTTTGGAGTTGTTTTCCTTGTAGCCTTGACCCAGGTGAGTAAAAAAAAAAATAATAACATCGAACTTGGTACTGAAAATTGTACATTTTCTCAATATATGACAGAATTCTTCTAAAAACTAAAATGCATTGTTCCCGTTTGGGCGACAGCTAGAAAATGTATTAGAACAACATCTAACTTATACGAAATTTAAAAAGTTAGTTTGAAAGAATATTCGGCAAAATCTCTTGCAGGTTCAGGGAGTTGAGCGAAGATAATGAAGTGCAACAAAAGATTTATATCAATCCAATGCAACAAATAATTTTAAATTCATACCTCGCATAAGTGACAGAATGAAAGCCAATAAGAAAGTGCCTCATTCTGTTGAAAATTTCAAATTTCAAAATGACCGACTTCCCCTTATAGACCGTTTTCATCTACTGCAATATTTTACTAGAAAGAAATTTTCCTGATATTGATTGAGGGAAAAGGGTTCGAAATTCTCAAATTTTAGAAATCTTGTTGGTATTTATTTCTATATTTAAAATTTAAAATTCTTTGGCGTTGAATGAAAAGCAGAAAGCGTCAATAGATCGCTCTATACTACTGATGCTCGCACGATTTTTTCTGAAACCTCAATTCTCTTTCACATTCACGAAATGTGTTGTTGCCACGATTTTTGAGTTCTAAAAAAATAATAAAACTTTTCTTGTTTTTCAGGCTTCCCCATTGCTGTTGAGGCCGACGGTCAACCGACCAGAGGTCATCAGACCAGCACCAAGGCCATGCGTGGTCATTGAAAGCAAGCCAACCGGAGAACAAATCGTCAACGAAGATGGCCCTCTTCGCCCAGCTGACTTGCTAGAGATGGCCGAACAGCAGCAAGGATTCGGAGGCTCTGGAAACAGCGCTGACTTCAAGCCCGCTGTCATCTTCCCTTGGTTGAAGCCAGCTGAGAAGCCAACCGTTTTGTTGCCAGAAGACCGTCCATTGAGACCATCTGACTTGCTGCCAACTCAGAACAGGCCACAAATCTCGCCAGTTGGTCCAGCTGGAAAGCCAATCGTTCAGCTGCCAAATGACCGTCCATTGAGGCCAACTGACTTGTTGCCAAGCCAAGAACGACCTGCTGTTTTGCCAGTTGCTGAGAAGCCTGTGTTTGTCCTGCCCAATGACAGACCATTGAGGCCAAGTGACTTGTTGCCAGCCCAGGAGAAGCCATCTTTGAGGCCAGTGCCAATCAACCAACAGCTTGGTGGTGGTCCAGACCAGTTCATCCAGGTCAGACCAGTTGAAGAGAAGCCAGTCTTTGTCTTGCCCAATGACAGACCATTGAGGCCAAGTGACTTGTTGCCAGCCCAGGAGAAGCCAGTCTTGAGGCCAGTGCCAATCAACCAACAGCTTGGTGGTGGTCCAGACCAATTCATTCAAGTCAGACCAGTTGAAGAAAAGCCAGTCTTGAGGCCAGTGCCAATCAACCAACAACTGGGTGGTGGTCCAGACCAATTCATCCAAGTCAGACCAGTTGCACCAGTTGAAGAACAGCCAGCTTTGAGGCCAGTGCCAATCAACCAACAACTTGGTGGTGGTCCAGACCAATTCATCCAAGTCAGACCAGTTGCACCAGTTGAAGAACAGCCAGCTTTGAGGCCAGTCCCAATCAATCAACAACTTGGTGGTGGACCAGACCAGTTCATCCAGGTCAGACCAGTTGCACCAGTTGAAGAGAAGCCAGTTTTTGTCCTGCCAAATGACCGTCCATTGAGGCCGTCTGACTTGCTTCCGCAGGTTGAGAACAACAAGCGCCCTCTGCCAGCTGACATCATCTTCTGAACCAGACTGTGATTACCAAGGAATTGTGGCTATCTAGTCATTCAAAAAAAGGAAAACGTATTGCTCCTACACCTGCTCTTTTCTCTTGTGTGATGCCAACTTTTGTGCTTTTTTCTCTTGCTCACCAACCAACATCTTGAAATCTGCAATAAACCACCTTGCATGAATCAATTGTCTAATTTTTGTAGGGAAAGTGAAACTTACTTACTCCAATCCAATCAGCTGGGAAGGGGTTCAACTATTTATAATTGACAATTACCTACCTGAAATCAAAACCTGTGATTTGTAGATTTCTATTCAAATTCTGCCTGAACTTCTCAAAAGCTTTGTGGTCAAATTCAGGGAAAAATCAAGAATGAAATGAATGCTACCTGATATACAGAACACAAGATTGACACTTCTTTGGCAGAGCAGGGATTTATTTGTGAAATGTTGTTCCACAAGTACAAGGGGTACCTTTCAATTCAACCTTAATCTATTGCAGGGGTAGGATCAAATTTTGAAGTGGTTGAATTGCAAGACAATATCAAATGCAATGCTTTCTGAGTAAAATTTGATATTTTGTGTCTCTCTGCAGATCACATTGTGAGTCAGCCTTTATTCCAGCAAATTGGACCATCAAATTGCAGGATGGAAAAATGTGTGGGAGATTGAATTGCATGGTACACCTATTACAAAAATAAAAATCTAACATGAATAGAAGAGCCCAAATTTAGAAAATATTTATAATTGTGGTCTCTTTTCTGAACAAAGAAGTCCTTCAAAAAATATTTATTGCTAGGTGCATTTTTGCACATTTCTGCCATAGGATTAGCTTTCAGGGATTTCAAAAAAAAAAGGATTTCATTTTCTCTGGTCTTTTCCACACTTCAGCAACTTAGCCAAAGCTGTGCTTTGGTATTCTTTGGTCAAACCAAAATGTGCAAGCATGCAAAAATTTCCTGGCACTGCTGCCCAATGGAAAATCACCCACTGCTGTCCAAGGGTTAAGTGGTTCACAGAAAAATGACAATGACTGCTAAAGGTTCAAGGCATAGACAACTTTTCTATAGCTCAAGTTATAATCAATGCTGACAAGGAAGTGGTTAGAGGCTGAACTTGTCCCAAAGTTTAGGAATTTTGAATAAGAGAAGGTATAGCATTTACATAAGGCATTAAAAGTTGAGCATCTGTATGCCCTTGACAAATGAACAAATGACTGATGATTGAAGATTCCCCTCATCCTGAAGGGCTATATCTGCAAAAAAGCATGACATAAACTGCATTTTCAGTAAAGAGTTCAGTATTTCTTTGTCCTACAAGTATCATACAGTTACAATGTAGTTGATTTTAAGAACAGATGATGTTTATACAGTATTACATTCAGAAACATTTCAGGTAGCAGCACATTGTCATTAAGAAAAATCAAAAGACAATGGAGTTGAGAAATATGAGGATATACAGTACTCATTTTACTACCGTATTTACTTGAGTACCACATGCACCTTTTTTCTAGAAATTGAGGCAGAAAAAAAGGGTGCACTTGAGACTTGGGGATACATTTTAGGGAAAAATTCCCAAGACCAGTGCCCAGTGCCCCTCACATCCAAGTAAAAACAAAATTTGAAGAGGAAATGTGTGGCACCAAGTCTCTCCCTGCATGCGGAATAATGGCTCAATTTGTTTCATACCTTGGAAATGGAACAGGAAGTAAAGGAAGAACGTAATATTCATCTAATTGAGGAAGCTTTCCTACATTAAAAATGCATTTCAACTGCTTCTGTACATGGAAAAAGACAGAAACACAAAATATTGATGAGGAAAAATGAGTTTAGAAATAAAAAAGATTCCACTTTAATTGATTTTCAGCAACAAAAAACAGGGGTGCGCGTCTTACACAGGGATAGGTTTTTGAACAACTGGGGGTGTGCGCCGTACTTGATGGTGTGTGGTACTTAAGTAAATATGGTAACTCTCACAAAACTATCTTCCAATAATCATTTGTTTGTTTCTCTCATGATCACTTTATTGCTTGACATTTTGTGATTGATGTTTTAAGCTTTTAGTAAAATTTGAAATGAAAAAAAAACATACCAGGAGTTGTCTTAGAATCCCAAAGAGAAATGTTGAGTGCAGTACAGTATTTAGAGTAGACCAAGGCATTGAAAATTTTTGTCTGAATTTAAAATTCTCAGAATACAGTGGGCCCCCAACTTACAATGTGCCCATGTTATGTCCGTTTCATCTTACGACGCTTTTCTTAAATTAAAAAAACCCCCAACTTACGTTGGGGTTTCATGTTACGACTATAAAAGCACTTTGACTTTCCCCACTCCAATCTTCCTCTCGTTTCCAACCACACCACCAAAAAAACAAGTAGCAATGGAGGAATTATTCCTGCCACATCATTTTTTCCTACTCCTTGCAATAACACTCCATTCAAAAATTGTAGAACTTAAGCAGACTCAAAATCAAGCTTTAAAATGTGAAGGATGAACTCAAACAATGTCAACACTCAAAATGTGTTTATGACATGACATTTTGGGCACAAACGTTTTGAGAGTTATCACAAAATTTCCTCCAATCCATAATAGCTCAGTGCCGACCACACAGACCTCGTTATTGCTGTAGTTCACTGAAATATTACTACAGTACAGTATCCCAGTAAGCTCAAAGACGCGAACCCCAAACATTTGATATGTAACACCCGTAATCTTCCATGAAGACAGCTTCGCGAAGAATTGATCTCCAACGGATCTTGATCAAAACTCTTCAGAAAGATCATTCAACCTTTCATGAATACAGTCGGTGATACCCGGCATCATACATTTCTCACAGCACACGATTCCTCAAAGGGTTTAATCACGATGAAATGAAGCAAAGAGACAACTTACCAATCATCAACGTCGCGAGTCCAACTTCCGCGCTACCAAAAGCCGATCCGATGGCGTAGATTCAAGCCAAGCAGTCCCTCGTATCTCCAAGAAGTCTGGAAATTTTGTTGATACAGCGCAAAATTTCCAAAAAATTCAAGCGTCACGGGACTTCCCGAGGCTCACACACTAGTCGACGTACCACGTCACAGTCGCCACACAGAAGAATTCCGTTGAAGTTCGAACAAATGGACGAGCTAACACCGCAGTGCCCATTTTGTGTCTGTTTCCCACATGGCTTCCGAACCAGTGGTTCCTTCAGTCTAGCACCGTTCGTCTTACGCTGGGAGATTTGAACATTCTGCTCTTGCCTACTTGCTTCATTTGGTGTCGCTAGTGCTAGAAAAAAAATATGGCTTACGTACATCTGCGTATACTGTACTGTAGTTAATTATTGTACATTATATTCTGTACCAACTTTCGAAACCCTTCGAGCCGAAACTTGTCCTCGGGAGTAAAACTAACCGTCTGTCAAAAATAATAAGCGTTCAACCGCAGGCGTGAAGCTCTCCTCGTAAGACACACAATTTTTGTAGCACTCCAGATCTAGAATACCGTATGAGGCCGTATTTTACTTTACATGCACAGATTGAGTTTAGAGCTTTAGACTACTGTATTCATATACAGTGGGCCCCCGACTTACGACGGGCCCATGTTACGTCCGTTTCATCTTACGACGCTTTTCTTAAATTTAAAAAACCCCCGACTTACGTCGGGGTTTCATGTTACGACTATAAAAGCCCTTTGACTTTCCCCACTCCAGTCTTCCTCTCGTTTCCAACCACACCACCAAAAAAGCCAGTAGCAATGGAGGAATTATTCCTGCCACATTATTTTTTCCTACTCCTTGCAATAACACTCCATTCAAAAATTGTAGAACTTAAACAGACTCAAAATCAAGCTTTAAAATATGAAGGATGAACTCAAACAATGTCAACACTCAAAATGTGTTTATGACATGAAATTTTGGGCACAGTATGTATTAAATTTCTTTCTTTGCACCTTAAAAAAAACAAGCTTTAAAATGTGAAGGATGAACTCAAACAATGTCAACACTCAAAATGTGTTTATGACATGAAATTTTGGGCACAGTATGTATTAAATTTCTTTCTTTGCGCCTTAAAAAAACTCAATTTATAAATTTTAAAACCTATGCAGACTCAAAATCAAGCCTTGAAAATTGGACGATGAACTCACCAAAATTTCAAAACTCAAAATGCATGTATGACATGAAATTTTGTGCACAATTTCTTTCTTCACACATCTTTAAAAAACACTCAATTTAAAAATTTTAAACCAATGCAGACTCAAAATCAAGCTTTAAAATGAAGGATGGAAAAAGTTGTGAGAAGTGCTCAAAATTGTGAAAATCATCCTCCTCCTACCCTATTTCACTACCCTACCCCCTATCACTTTTGTTTTATACAATCTTTCAAACATGTCTTGTGTCTATTAATGCAATTTCTGACAAAAAGTTGAATTATGAAGGAAATTTTAGGTAAATATTTTTTTTCTGGAACAAATTAATTTTTTTATAATGTAACCTTAAGGGAAATAGGGTTTCAACTTATGACGGCCCCATGTTATGACGTCTATCCTGGAATGGATTGATGACGTAACATGGGGGCCCACTGTACTTTAAATTATTCAAAATGCTTAAACAATCAGATATTTGTCCAACCACATGATGGACTTTCTGGCAAAGTATCACCTGTGAGACCTTTTCTGTTCCCAAGCTTTAAAAAATTTTATGCTTTGTTCTTGTCAGATTGCCAGACAGCACCAAGCAGAGGCGCTGTGCCATGCTGGCATGTGCCCCAAGGAAAAGCTCATGTGGTAGTATGTGACATGCCTCAAAGCAAATTTTTGCTTTCAACAGAGATTTTACAGTTTGTGCATGGCTCCCACTCCGAGGACCAAATTAACCAAAATCCTTGACTGAGCTATTCTTATTCTTATTATTATTCTTTGTTACTTTATCCACATTTGTCCATTCCAGTCACTGACACCCACAAAAAAGACCCATTCTAAGAGACAGAACAATTGCTGAATATATTATATTCTCTCTTCCAATTGACCAGTGATCAATGACAGTGTTCCCCAACCTTTTTGGGACTGCAGACCAGCAAATTCCTCAAAAAGTTTCTGCAGACCAGCAAATTTTCATACATTCTTCACAGATTCAAAATAGTGTTGCTCAAAAGAATTTATGGCAAGCATTTAACCCTCAGACAGCAGAGGGTTCATTTCCATTGTGAGGCAAAGTTGGGATATTTTTGGGGGGTGGAGCATTTCAGTTTGACCCAAGGTTGCTGAAGTGCTCCCAGGTTGAGAAGGCCTAAGTTGGGAAAAATCTGGGAGGCAAATTCTCTTTTGTTTTCAGGACTCTTCCATGCTGATCCTATATCAGGAATGCAGGAAAAAATGCCACCCAGAGAGGGATTTTTTTTATTTGTCATGAAAATTTTTTTGCTGGATTAAAAAAAAATCTTGGACTTTTTCCCAACTCAGGCCTTGGTACAAAAGTTGCATTTTTAAAATTCACAGTTCTCAGTGACACAAAATTTTGCAAATATATCCCAACTTTGCCACACAAGGGTTAAAAAGTTTCTGCTTTTTTGTAAAAAAAAAAATACATTAAGCACTAATGAAGCAGCTACAAGTATATATGCGAAAATTTCTCCAAAAAATTAGGAAGGTCGGCTTGAAGAAAGGATTTTCAGAATTTAAAAATTAAAATAAATTATTTCTGCATGCAAGAATTCATCCAAAGTATTAGTTATGCGAGAAAAAGCCAACTTTTACTTGTTCACCATATAATTTCAAATCTGCAATTGTCTCTGCAAATTTTTGGATAAAGAGAAGGCTTCATTAATACTTTTGATAAATTTGGAGAAGTTTAACAAATATATGCAATGTTCCCAAAAATTTCCCGTGAACTGCTGGCTAAAATCTTCTACGGACTGGCGCCGGTGTGGCAGTCCGGAGCGTCCGCCGTCCAGCCGGACAGTCCCACCTAGTCGGGACCGTCCGGTTGGACATTCCTGCCGCCGTCAGGACTGTCCGGGCCCCAGTCAGGAGCGTCCGGCCCCCAGTCAGGAGCGTCCTGTCCCCAGTCAGGGATGTCCGGGGATAAAAAAAAAATATCTGAAGCTTTTGCTGCCCAGATATGCTGTGCAGCAGTATACAAAACATTTTCACAAACTATCAAGAAAGCATGAAGTGTGTACAGCAGCAAAAATACTCTAATTTAGTTATATTAAAATGTCCCTAAAAACAGAAAAAACTTGGTTGAAGTGGTTTCCTGGATTTTCACATATTCCTGGTAAATATGTGGGTTCTTTGACCTTTTTCACTTCAGGGTATCTAAAGAACAAAAAATATAGGAAAACAAGCAAAATTCAGTGCATCAAAAATATGGCTCAAAATGCATTGTTTTGAAAATTTCTCATAAAGATAATTTTTTATAATTTCTAAAACAGGTCAAATTCCATTATAACAAATAGTGTTATAACAAAATTTTTTGAAGGTCCTGACAGAAACACTGTTGACAATGTTAATGTAATCTCATTATAACAAATTTTGAAGATTCAGGATAGCAAATTGATTTTTAGGCAATTTTTATTTATTTAACCTTATATTTCACTAAATTTTTTAGCTTATTGCTCAAAAGTTTTCATTCTGTTTATGAATGCAACAACATGAATTTTCTCCTTCTGCTGTAATAAATCATCAATTCTGCAAGAATACTACTATTTACTCTGAAATTGTAAGTTGAAAATGTCACAAACTTTCCATTAAAATGGATTTTTTCTAAGGTCCCCAGAAGTTTGTTTTAGCAGAATTTAATCTGTATCATTGGTTTCAAGGAAAAATTGCTGGGACCATTCAAAAAATTTGTTGAAACAAAAACCTGTTATAACCAGATTCATTGTAGCAATATATTCAACTGCATTTCTTGTACTGAATTGATATTTGAAAAATAAAAAATTATTACTGGTAATTCAACTGGTTGTTCAGCATCATGTAGGAAGCTGCTGTACGTTGGAGCACCCTCTTTTCATTATTGTTCTGCACTTCCTTGTGGTACCTTCCTTCTTCCAAATAGAGGATGATCTTTTTACACAGTTGTTCATATCCTTTTGCAGCCATTTATAATAATTAAGTTGATGAATGTTGTTATTGGTAGGAAGATTATTACTGAAGAATTTGAAATGAAAAATTGAAGAGCAGTATTTATTACTTAACCCTTATTTGGTTGAGAAAAGTACATCCAGAAAGTTAAGCTTCCATCAGATGGAAAAGCTGGTTAAACCTGTAAGATTTTTAATAACTTTCATCATTTAGCATGCTTCCAACCTGTGTCTATAGTTCTGTACTATTTAATTTGTCTGGGACTGTAAAAAGTTCATAATACTGTATAGAATTTTCAATCCCGGACGCTCCCGACTGGCGGCAGGACGCTCCCGACTGCTGGGGGCCAGACGCTCCGGACTGGGGGTCGGACGCTCCCAACTAGGTGAGAGTGTCCGGCCGGACGCTCCTGCCTACCCGGAGGCTCGCGACTCCTACACCGGTCTTCGGACCATGGATTAGGGAACACTGATCTATGAAGTTTAACAAACATATGCAATAAAAAACTCGAACACACTTCCAAGTTCATTACTGCACTCTGTACTAATCTTGCAATTGAGTCTGCTCTAAATTATTCATATCAACAATCATCAGTTATAAGCAACGTATAAGTTAAAAAATATTCCCAGACTTCCTTTCCAAGATTTCTTTCTCCAATATTTGGACATTAATTTTTTTAAAATTAAATATAAACTGAAGCAAACTCCTCTTTAAAAAACCCAGTTTTATGAAAAATTATCGATTTTTAATATTTCCAGTACACTAATTTTTATAAGATCTAATTTGACAAATAAATAAATCGATTATGTGCTTTCGATTTACCAAGATGTTTACTGAACATCCTACGAGCCGTTTGTATATGAAAAATTTCTGTTCCGACAAGATCATATATAATTCGAAGGAGCACATATTTTCAGACTACGATGAACATCTTCTAAGACTGAAGTTTTCCCTTGCTATATTGAAATTAAAATTATTCCAGGGAGCGAATACCTTGAATAAAACTTTGGACTCCTGGAAATGTTCGCCAAAATCCTTTTCCGAAATCTACGGACCGAATAGAAAACGCATCAATTAAATGTGCTGTCGTGAGTATATCAGTAACGTACACTTTCACGATATAAAAATTAAGCAAACATCCGCTAAATCAATTTCAAATTGTCGTTATGGTGCAAATGAGCAGATAAAACGTAATCCACGTCAACATTGCCACTCCATTGCGACATTAATCTTGCGTCTTGCACCGAAATCTCAGCGCATGACTCCAATCTTGTCATATACTGTGGTCGTAAATAACAGATAGGCCTTCATTAATTTATGATCGAATTTCCCAACATGTGTCTCAAATATAACCCTATATACACATTCCTCTCGTCGTCTTATCACAGCAGCCGCAATGACGCCTTATACGTGCTTCTATGTCACTCTATACACGTATACTACACCGTTTTACGTCAACAAGTTTGTCCAAATTGTAACGCGTGCAAAAGCCGCAAAATTTGTTGCCACCTCCCGAAGAAGAAAGATACGGGAATATTTCGAAGATTCTTTTCCTAATCTCCAACTTGAAATTTCGTATAAAATCCGAGACTTGGATCGAGGGAAAATCATTCCAAGGCAGAACTCGACAGGTCTAGAAAGCTTTCTACAGGTAGATCTTGAAAACAGCTTTTATTCTTAATTCAATTTTCGAAGCTCCTCCCGGAAAAAAATGAAGTTCGTTGCTTTGACCGTTTTGGCACTCGTTGCCACCGCCAATGTGAGTGCATACATTTTCTGTTTATATATTTTGCCGAGTTGACATTTTGTAGCATAATTGTTGAATCGAAAATCGACAATAGATCATACAATAAGAATTAATTGTATTCCCCTCCAATTTTTGTTTAAATCTTCGGGTGCTCTTATCGATTAAGACTTGTGTGAGCCAATTTTGTGGGAAGAACTTTTTCCGTTTCAGCCAATGTAAATTTTTGAGCAAACGGTGATGTATTATGAGATTTTTGTGATTGTTCAACTGAAAATCTTCAATAATTTCGCCAAATGAACATGAGTGCAGGCTATTTGAAATTTATAGTCGATACCACAATTTCATGCAATGATTTTTAGAATTAAAAATTAAAGAATGCCAAAAAGTGTTTGGTCAATAAAGAAAAATACGACTCTTCATAGGGGAAATAGCTAAAATACAATACCGTACCGCATTTAAGAGACAGTGAGGTACAGTACATTGCTCTTCGCGTGTGCGAAAATTTCTTTCAGCAAATCGTCTTTTAAATATCATGTCGTGTTAAATTCGCAGGAATAAATACATTTTTTGTGCATCTGACACAACCTTATATCCGGAGTGTGAATTAAGTCTAAAAGACTTGAAATCTTGATTTGTATGAAAAAAGTGTCTGAATATCAGACTGGTATCTGATGAAACATATATGAGAAGAAATACTGAACGCCGAATTTTGAGAAATTTGAGCACTCGAATTTCGCAATGAAAATTTTCATAAATTTGCCTAAAAATGCGTCTTCAAGTTGATGCTCAAAGTACAGACTCCTAAAATAATCTAAGATTCGACGTTTATACACTCCTTTGAATCCGGTAATTCTTCTCACTATGAAAAAAACGTATTAAATCATGGGCATAGCAGGCAAACTTTTTGCATCACTTCAATAAAACAATAGAACAATAATTGCATTTATCTTGTACTGTACTGTATTTGAGAGATCATGGTAAGTCTCAGAATTTTTGTTTTTAATTGATAAATAAAACTGCCTCTTTTTGAGGATACTGCCTATACATGGGACAATTATTCAGAAGAAAGAGTAGTTGAAAGATTAACAAACAGAAAACAAGGGTACTCATATGAATGACAAAAAGTTGATTCGATTTCAGATTTCGCATAGCGTCGAGTATATATTTAGCTTTTGTGTGGTTTTTTTTTCATCTTCTTCAAATAACTCGAACATAGGCCGCATCCGAGTATTGTATTCAGACGCCCTTTTTATGTGAAAATATAAAGTATGACCTACATACACCCTTTTTCGATCACGTTCTTAATTTTTTTATAGGCCAGGAGTTTCTTGCTCCCAGGATACCTGCCCGGAGGCCAACAGGAGGTCAACACTGGTGGCTTCAACTTCTATCCAACAGGGATCGTCAGGCCAGTTAGGCCAGCACCAGTTGTCCGTCCAGCCATTGTCGAGCCACAAATCGAGGAAGAAGAGGCCCCATGTGACCCCAACATCGTCGAAGTCCTGGAAGAAGGTATATTCGACTTTTAAAATCAGTGAAATGGTCAAAAGGAAAAAAAGGATCATTGATTATTTCTTATTCTAAAAAAAACCTCTCAGGCAATTCTGCTGGTTTCTACCCAATCAACATCGTGCCCAGGCCACAAAGCAAACCAAGCGTGGTTGAGGTCGCACCAGAGACCAGGTCGGTAAATGGAAAATTTCCAACGTAACGTTTTTTTTTTCAATTTCAAGTTTTCGCGTTGTATATTTTTAGGCCAGTGATCCAAGTCCGCCCAGAGACCAGGCCAAGCATCGTTGAGGTTGCCCCAGAGACCAGGTGAAATATATTTTAATATTTTCAAACGATATTTTGAATCGATTTTGTATACTGTATACTGTAAATAAATGTGGCAGGATTTGCTTGTTCATATTATTCGTAGACCATTTCTGAAAAATAATGTAATATTCGAATATATTCAGGCCATTGATCCAAGTTGGACCCCAGACCAGGCCAAACATCGTTGAGGTCGCCCCAGAGACCAGGTCAGTATGATTCTCCGATATGATGATGGGTTGATAAAACTTGAGCAGAATGAAAATTGAAACGGTTTCAAGTTTATCCTGGAGAATTTTCCTACCCTAGGGAGCATTTTTCATTTAAATTTTTTTTTTACTATTTTTCATAACAGGCCCCTGATCCAAGTCCGCCCAGAAACCAGGCCAAGCATTGTTGAAGTTGCCCCTGAGACCAGGTACGAGTTATCACGCAATTTTTTATGCATAGTATATATACAGAGCTGTAAAGAAATGATAACTAAATTATATAAAATGTTCATCACGCATGAACTTGATGCAACGCATATTCAATTGAATTCTCAAGATAACTTCAATAGGATTAAAACAGGAACTCTGATCTTTTTCCATCTTTCAGGCCCCTGATCCAAGTCCGCCCTGAGACCAGGCCAAACATTGTTGAGGTTGCCCCACAGACCAGGTAAACCTGAAATATTCATTTGATATTAATTATGCGTTCAAATGTCAGCACGTATATATTCTTGAATTGTGTAACACACAAATGCCAAACTTGAATTTCGCTGTTCGATTCCCGTTTCTTTGTCCCTTTTTCAGGTTAAAGCTCGTACTGAATCAAACTTCGTTCTATCTGTGCCTGAGACATTTCGAAGTTTAAAAAATCGAAAAAGTATATTTAAATGTAATGCCTAGACTGGAGAAACCAGCACGAGACGCATCTGATACTTCTCATATTTTTACAGAATTTTAGGGGTTGATTGAAGAGATGGCTTGTATTATTTGTTGAGAATTTTTACATATTCGTCAATTATCGATTTGATCGTATTGGGAAATCGTACTACAATTAATGTGTTACTACCGACTATTCAAGATACAGTTTGCATAGAAAATATCCTATATTGCACATTCAAGAATCAACTTATCAGCCAATCACAGTCAACATGTAAAAATCTCAATAATAAATCTATTTAGGTCTACATCTTCATAAATAATTAGATTTTTCTGAAAGTTTCCTTGGTGTATGCGCTTATACTTGTATTTTTCTTTGGAAAATTATTTCATTGTAAAATAATATAGAAGCTTAAAGTTACAACAAATGCTTGCTTACATCGGCTTCTGCCTTTTTCCAAGTCCCTGCTGCACAATATAAAAATAATGTAATATTCGAATATATTCAGGCCATTGATCCAAGTTGGACCCCAGACCAGGCCAAACATCGTTGAGGTCGCCCCAGAGACCAGGTCAGTATGATTCTCCGATATGATGATGGGTTGATGAAACTTAAGCAGAATGAAAATTGAAACGGTTTCAAGTTTATCCTGGAGAATTTTCCTACCCTAGGGAGCATTTTTCATTTAAATTTTTTTTTTACCATTTTTCATAACAGGCCCCTGATCCAAGTCCGCCCAGAAACCAGGCCAAGCATTGTTGAAGTTGCCCCTGAGACCAGGTACGAGTTATCACGCAATTTTTTATGCATGGTACATACTATACTGTAAATAATTGATAACTAAATTATCTAGAATTTTCATCACGCATGAACTTAATGCAAAGCATATTCAATTGAATTCTCAAGATAATTTCAATAGGATTAAAACAAGAACTCTGATTTTTTTTTCATCTTTCAGGCCCCTGATCCAAGTCCGCCCTGAGACCAGGCCAAACATTGTTGAGGGGACCAGGTACTCCTGAAATATTTATTTTATATTAATTATGCGTTCAGATGTCAGCACGTATATATTCTTGAATTGTGTAACACACAAATGCCAAACTTGAATTTCGCTGTTCGATTCCCGTTTCTTTGTCCCTTTTTCAAGTTAAAGCTCATACTGAATCAAACTTTGTTCTATCTGCGCCTGAGGCATTTCGAAATTTAAAAAATCGAAAAAGTATATTTAAATGTAATGCCTAGACTGGAGAAACCAGCACGAGGCGCATTTGATACTTCACATATTTTACAGAATTTTAGGGGTTGATTGGAGAGATGACTTGTATTATTTGTTTTGAATTTTCACATATTCGTCAATTATCGATTTGATCGTATTGGGAAATCGTACTGCAATTAATGCGTTACTACCGACTATTCAAGATACAGTTTGTACTGTTTAACTCCCTTCCAATTCGTGGAACTTGAGGGATAGAAAATATCCTATATTGCACATTCAAGAATCAACTTATCAGCCAATCACAGTCAACATGTAAAAAGCTCAATAATAAATCTATTTAGGTCTACATCTTCATAAATACTGTAATTAGATTTTTCTGAAAGTTTCCGTGGTGCATGCGCTTATACTTGTATTTTTCTTTGGAAAATTATTTCATTGTAAAATAATATAGAAGCTTAAAGTTACAACAAATGCTTGCTTACATCGGCTTCTGCCTTTTTCCAAGTCCCTGCTGCACAATATAATGCGCTTATACTTGTATTTTTCTTTGGAAAATTATTTCATTGTAAAATAATATAGAAGCTTAAAGTTACAACAAATGCTTGCTTACATCGGCTTCTGCCTTTTTCCAAGTCCCTGCTGCACAATATAGACGTAATATTTGAATTACAGTACCTGATAACAAATGAGCTAAAAAAAAAAAAAAATTACGGGCTCCATTGGCTTTCTTGGTATAGTAAGATTTTTACCGGATTTGGGATTAGACTTACCGTACTACATTCTGAGCAGCTTCTAAAAATAGTGCTAGGTCCTATTCAATGCAAAGTTTTTGTATTTTTTACGAAATTCTCATCCAAATCCATCGCATTTTTTTCACAGGCCACAGGTGTTGCTTCCAGTTTCCCAAGTGCGTCCTCAGGTGCTTCCCGCAATCACGCCAACAGCCCCGCAACCCTGTGCCATTCCCAGCGAAGAAGAGCAGGTGTTTGTGAAACCCGCCAGGCCCCAGGTGCTGCCTGTTGTGCTTCCGGAAATGCCGCAACCCGTGGCCTTGATCCAGGAGTCCGACGGAAACTTGCGCCCAGTCTTTGACTACATCCGCTAAAAATCCGGAACTTCAGTGTCGCCTGCCTTACCACTAGACTATACAGAGACTAGGAATATTTTTTTCTTGCATTTTATTTGGCTTTTCGATTTCCTCTGACATTCTGAGTCTCTAGAGCTCACGGCTTTTTTTTAATCAACGAAATAAAACCCACGTCTTTTCTGTCCTGGCAAAACTTGTGTTGCGAAATTCTTCTTATTTGTTTTTGCGAGAATATGCGTTGTCTCAGAAAGAAAAAAACGCACACACACATCTGAAGTACTGAAAGCAGCTTTTTCGTGTTAATGGCAACTAAAACCACAAATTAACTTCTTTCAACGATGCATTCAAACAATCAAAAGTCCTCTTCTTAGAACACACATTTGACTTCCCGATCCATCGCATTGAAGGGCATTTTTCTGAAACTAAGATCGTAACGCCTTAAAAAATCGATAGAAATATTCTTAGATGCCATATTTCAAGTTAATTTCTTTGAATTCAGGAAATTTTCACGAATACACGTAGAGCACTGTAACAGAATGGCGTCACCAAAAAAATATGAAAAATGTTATTCCTGTTGCTGAACTTCCGGAAAGGGATGAGCTTTCACATTAAAGCTTTTGAAAATTATAGCTCGTTCAATTTACTTTCATCGAAGGATATTCGATATCAATGTCTCACTTATAAAAGAAAGAAACCTATGATAAATATAAATCCGTCATTGCGCTTTGTCAAATGACTCACAGGTAGTCATATAGAAAAACGTCCTCTTTGTTCATGGAGTGGTGCTTTCGAAAATTTCAGAAGAACATTAAAAAAAATATATACTCGGAGCTCTCAGGAAGCGATAACAAAAAAGAGAATGCAGCTTTCAATGCACACAAATAATCAGAGTTCTTCCCTAGTTATGTATACTGTGCTCACTGGCTTTTCCCTGAAAAAGTATATAAATACTACAGTACATATACTAAAGGATAAATAAAGATTTTGCAGGAAATTTGTTATGCTTGATAATTATAAACCTTACGAAAGTCTTTTAAATAGATCGAGTTCATCAGCAGACCGCAGCAATTATCATGCTTTGAAATTAATCATTTCGTAATTTTTTTTTTCTGCTGGAGACGCAGTGTTCATAAAAAGCATGTATTTTTCCCGGGCTTGGTTGCTATGGACTATCGTCATCCTGTGTGGCCTATTTCAAAAATGTTCGTCTCGGAATGGAATCAAATTTGAGACCGTAAGCTACACAGTTCAGACATTTTGATTTTTGTGAAACTTGCATCTTTTCATTGTGATCATAGCGGAAAACGGAATTGGGATTCCTTCAAGTTGTTCCGGTGCTGGACATGGAAAATCCGGAAGTTCGTGCCAAGGTCGAAGAGTTCGAAAGACTCAAAGCGAATCATTCCTCGTCGGAAACGAAGCTGACGATGAGCAGCAAATCAAGTCGTTCGAGATCTCGTGATTAAATTTCGAATGAATGTTCTTATTTTGGATTGGCTCTCTTTTTTTTTCGACATAGTTTGTGGGGTAGCATCACACAGAATGAGGATCATTGGCGGTAAACAAGCTTCGGAAGATTACTACCCATGGCAGGCTTTAATTCGCATTCTCGGCAAAGTGAACTCGACTCACTCAGCTGAAGCAAACTGTGGTGGCTCCGTCATTTCTTCAACGTGGATTCTAACAGCTGCTCATTGCCTTGATTCGTTAGTATAAACAATTCATGAAATAATGTTGCCGATATGTATCGAAAAAAAATAAAACAAAAGATAAAAATTATTTTCAGAAGCGTATTTAAATAAAGTTGCCGCGTACCTTGATAACTCAAATCTTTCCAAGTCAAAAACCTGTGTGTCGTGTTTCGTTGAGCCCATGTCTGAAATCCCTTCCTTGGAAACACATCCATTACCCTCAGAAAAGCAAATTTCGGAAAATGAAAACGTAGCTTTTTTTTTTGCTTTTGCGTCACTTGGCGTAATTGAAATCAATATAATTATAGAATTCACAAGCAATCAAAATATGTGTAAAAAAGTTCGAAATTACGAATCCCATTGGCGACAACAGGTATTTCTACAAGAATAAAGTCAAGTGAAATTGGTTCATCACAGAATATACATGGATATTAAAATGGTTTTTTTTTAACTTTTCTCTTACTTGTTCTTCGCACACTTTGTTTCTCTAGCAATAAATTCCTGTTTTTTACGCAGCATAAAACAGTCCGTGGATTAAAAAAAAAATGCTCCTTTTTCCTCATCAGCAAAAACTTTAAAACGACAGGAATTGAAGTTTGGATCGGAGCACACGACCTGAATAAACTCGACAGGGAAGATTCGCGGATTAGGTTGAAAGCACGAGAATGGATGACCCATGATCAATGGGATTCAATCAAGATTCAAAATGATTTGGGACTGATAAAAATCGAAGATATATCAAAGTCTTGTAAGTATTGTATGGTCTTTTCTTCTGTTAAAGAGGAATTGAGTCGAGAAGTGTTCGATGGATGGCATATATATAAAAGGAAATTGTGAAGCATGCTTTCAGCTGATATCCATGTTTTGTCAAAATTGTGTTTCTATTCAATTGCATTTCCTCGAAAGACTCAAAAATTTAAATAATGAAACCTAAATCTTTTCTTCGTCAAGTTTCAAACTTCATGCCGGTTTGCCTCGCGAGCAAAAGTACACAGGACGAGAATGTGGATTGCGTTACTGCCGGATGGGGTTTAACCGCGAATAAGGGTTTGCTGAAATTGAATTCATGAAATCCTTTCCGTATCCGCGAAATGAATTTGTTCCTTTTATATTATTTTCCTTCTTCAAGGTGCTGGTAGCTCAGTCCTGAAATCGCTGAGCACCAAAACCCTGACCCCGTCGTCGTGCAAAATTGCCTCGAACACGATGTTTCACTTTTACTTGCCCACGATGCTGTGTGTTGATCCTCATGGAGGTTTCGATACTGTTTGTGAAGTACTGATTTGAAAATTTAAAATTTCAATTTTTAGGAAACCTTGAATTTCTTTCTGGAATTTCCAGGGAGACTCTGGAGGCCCTTTGATGAAAATCGAGAATGAAAGATATGTTCAAATCGGGCTCACGTCATTCGGTTCACCCAATGGTTGCAATTCTCCTGAACCCCCAGCTTTCACGAGGCTGAAATGTTTTGCTGATTACATTTGTCAAAAGACTGGTGTTTGTCCTTGAATTTTTTCATTTTGCATTATATGAGACCTCGATTTCGAAATAAACGAAGAGCCAAATTGTGATGCGTGTGAGAATCTTTCAAACATTATTTAATAACGTGAAAATGAATCTGCTGAGGTTTACAGAGCAGCAAACCCATTTTATATTCCGCAGAAAAAAATCGAGATGAATTGTTGATTGGAGGCGCGTCGAAACTGAAAGAAATCATCTTTTTTTCTTCGATAAAAATTGCAGTTTTATTGAACGTGAATGATAAAATATCCTCGTCTACCTTTTCCACGAACCGTTGCGCAGTTCTCGGGAACGTCTCGACAATTTGCACCATTTGCGTGTCCTATCGATTTTAGCTCCATAACGGTCAGTATAAGTTGCAGTCGTAAAACTCTTTGCAGTCCCCTTGACGCAGCTTGCAATTCTCGTCTTCAGACACTGTAAAAAAAAAGGAAAGCTTTTATCTCGGAAAAGCATCAATGTGAGAATGAAGTTCATGAAGGCCCTGAGATGGAAGTTGTGTACTTGTTCATCGGGATCTCAGGCCTCTATCAAGTCACCTTGTTAGAATAGCAATGCTGTATTTGACACATGTCAGACTCCTGCAATATGTGAACAGATGAGGTACTCAGATTTTTCTGCAAGTTTTCAGCATTCGAAAATTTTTTAAATTGCCTAAAAATACTGCAGATTTTTTTTTCTGCGGCACTTCATGCGCTGGCTGTCATCGGAACAACTTGAAAATGGTGAATAATTTATGAATAAATATTTTAAAGCTTTCGATTTTAAAGAATAAAATGCCTCGAATGGAAGTTCACTCAATTTTCTCTCGACTGATGCCCTATTCGAAGGTCGTAGTGAAATGACCTTCGATGGAAAATTGACCGAAAGAGAAAATGTCCGCTAGGTTTCTTGGAAAGTTTACAGAAAGACTGTCTCGACGCCGGGCATATTTTATTTGTAGCTGAATGAACAAATTAAATGTAATTTTACTTTTAAATTTGTAATTCAAAGCTTTCCGTTTTTTAAACCTCCAGCGATGTTTTTTTTTCAAACGCCAATAAAAAATGCAACTTTTGGCGAGGGAAAGAATAGAGCAACTTGCATAACAAGGAGTGCATCCAGAGGCTCCGTCCATCAGGACTCTGGTTCTTGAAAACGTTTTCCTCAATCAAAACAATTTTAAATTGACAAATATATGGAACAGATAATTAACGCTTGATGTCATCTCGAATCTAGCTGCTTTTGAATGGGGAATTCCCTTGAAAGCGAAGTAATTCCTCTCACTTGAAGGCGAAAACTCCGTAGAGCCAATGCGCCCGTAACCCAGTATTTCTATACTGGGATGAATTGTTAGGCTTCTTCAGAAATTTCAGGAGTTGTTTTAGAAGATATATTTCATGTTTCAGAGTTATTACCTTCTGGCGAGAAAGATCCTCCTATTGACTGAATATATAAGACTGAAAAATATCACCGGTATTATAAAATTCTGTATTTCGAAACCGCCTTGAATTCTGTAACGTTCGTCCGGGTTTTCAACCCGTCCATTTAATCTTCCCCTGAAAAAAAAGAGGAAACTTATTTCATTCTGCTCATTGGAAATACTGTTGGATTAAAGCATGTAATCGACTAAAGGTCATCATGATTGTATTAATTCTTTCCTCAGAAAAATTGTCTTCGTTCAAAGTCCCAAAGAAGACCAAAATTCGTCTTCAGCCTTCCCAACAAAATTTTTTGTGGTCCTTGGAAACGTGTCGATGACTTGAATATTCGGCGCATCTTCGGAAAATGTTGGCCACACCAGGTCATAGTCCACCAGATTTGTCGGAATCGTCGGTACACTAGAAAATTTTGAATGAATTTGCATCTTGTCAATGGTATAGTAAAGTTCACACCCGAACAGGGTTCAACATTTTCATATTTTAACGCTGCATTCTGGAAAACAAATTGGGCCAGGTTTTTGAAAGTTCTTGACTGAGGTTAGGAGATAGATTTGGGGTAATAAAGTACTGTAATTTTCGATAAAAAATACAAAATTGCATTGACGAATTCACAAATGAAGATTTCATTTCAGATCCATCCCCATATATGTCGAATACTCACCCGGTTTTGATAAAATTCAGCAGAGACCCAAGATGTAAATTTTGCACGAACTCGTCTGCATCTCCGGGAATGATGAAGTTCCCTCCATTAAAAATTAAAGCGTAATTATCTGCATGAAAAACTCCTGAAATCCAAGCAACAGGAAAATCAATTTATGATCGAAACCCTTGTTCTCAATATTTAACGAACCAGATGATAAATGCGGAACATCATCCGGAATTCCAGCATTGAAATAGTTCAAGTAGGATCGTGCAATTGACTGGTAATTGTATCTGTATCCGTAAAATGGAGCGAATTTTGAATGTAAAATTGCACTTCGTTGCATCGGAACTTCAAACAATCTGTCGCCTCCCATCTGAAAACATTTCGAAAAAAAAAAAAAAAAAGACCATCCGCATGGGTGAAGTTCGCAGCGTTTTTGTCAAGAAGATAAAAATTTGTGTCGTGATTTTTTTTCAATGATAGTTTTAAATTAAAAATTTAACGTGAGTTCGGAAACCTGCAAGTAATTGTAGTAATTGTCGAACGATATCTGCTCATTCCCCATGTAATGGAAAGCGATTTCTTCGCAAAGTCTCGTCACTTCTGCGGAGTCGATAATTCCACTCAAATCCATGACCCCAGGGCACAGATCCTGCCAATTTAGGCTCAAATAATCCATGGCACTTTGACTGGAGAGAGAATCTAAAAAAAATGCAATTTAATTACCGTAGTTATACAGCTGAGAAATAAAATGTCATCATATATACCTCCGACGATTAATGAGCCCTCGTCCCTCGCATTACCAGCCAGCCAAGGGATTTGCAAAAAGCTGCCAGATGACAAAATCTGCTCTTTCGTTCCTTTGAAAATATCTCCATCGTTCTCCACCGGCACAAAAACGAATGGTAGCGAATATCGATTCTAAAATATAATAAATTTTTACAAATCAGTTTTCTCAACAACCGTGGAAACATTTGTCGCGCCTTTCAACGTTTGCATTTATATCACATGTTTTGAAGGCCCGCAAAAGTTTCGCTTTACAATACTTGATTTCCCGCATTTTTCTCATTTGAAACGCGTGTAACTGAAATAATAAGGTCAATAGAACTGAACTTTAAATCTCGTGTCAAACACGTGGTTTGGTGGCTCACATTTGTCGTTATATTAAGGTGGCCATTTTATTTTTTGTGCGCATGTGACGCCATATGGAGCTCGCTCAAAAATCGAACTTCATTTTGTGGGAAATTCAGGAACCTTATATTGATACTGAAGCGCAAATCTCCAGCACTGGAATTTTTTTGCATTTTTGAACAATAACAAGTTTGAGTTATTTGTTTTAATTGGTTAGAATATGTCCATAAACCATGCTACTTGTAAGGCACAAATGTGGCCTTACATTAAAGTCCGGTTCAGCATGCAAAAACCTGAACACATAAAACTCTAACGGGGAAATTCCCTGTTGGGATTCCCCCATTGTGCAATCCTTTTCAGCCCTCCATTTTCTGAGAAAATTGTTCAGTTGAAGTTTTTTATTATTCCTAGCATCCAAGATCCTGCTGAAAATTCTCTAGTTTTTGTTAATTCATCATCTTACTGGAAATAATTTGTTCTACTCTTTTAGGATACTCAACAAAGTATCCCCTGCCAAGTTTCCCAGCAGATTGTGTGTTTGTCTTATTTATATTCGATTTCCTCTTCTTTGTTTGGGCTTTACTCAACACTTCTTTCAGTGAAAAATGTATTGTAATATGTATAAAAAAATATTATGCTTCACTGGTTGCATCTTGACTCTTGAGTAACAAGATTGGTACTTGTGTTTATTTTATTCAGAAGGATTCACGAATGAATCAACTAGCATATATTCTTTACACTTTAACGTTTCAATGACAAGGACTTCAAAAATCAAAATTCAACGCATGGTTTCTGAAGTTTTCATTGCTGAAACACGGAGGATACTAATGGATTCATTAATTAGCAGCATCTATGTTAAAGCTATGGCGGTCTTAAACACTTGATATGAAAAAAAATAGCATGCTGCAAAGGGATTCATTCTGAAATATATTTTTAGATTATTATTTTCTTTGACTCAACTGATAATTGGGGCCACCAAGCAGTAGCCAACGTTTCAGCATCCAAGGCTTTGATGCATTCCAAAGCTTCAGCATTTGGTTCCACTGCAGATTCTTCCAAACATCCGTTCAGTTTCGCCAATTGCAAGAAATTTTCATTCGGACGCTTTTGAATCGCCCATGGACACAATGCGGCTCCACTGACGCTAATCGCCTTATGAATCAGTCCTTTGAAAAATGAAAAAAAACGGGTTCTTTTTCTTTTCGGTATTCAGAAGATTCTTCTCTGTTCAAGGAGGCGAACTCGCCAAAAAAAAATAAAATGGATACGAACCTTGGGTCTCATGTGGAACCAGAAGCAAGTCGTGGACGCTGGATCCACCTGCACTGACCCCGATTATACTAACATTATTCGGGTCTCCTCCAAAGGCACTGATTGTCTTCTGAACCCACTTCAGGGCTTGGATTTGGTCTTTGATTCCGTAATTTCCACTGAGATTTATCGACGGATGATCGGAGTATGCGAATCCTTGAGAAAAAAAATTTTGCCGATTTTAATCGTTTTTTTTTAAAACTTTTCTTCGAATTTGCAGGAAATTTTCTTGCGAATGCGTGAATATTGCCAGGCATGTTGGACTGAATCTTGGTGAATTATTTCGATGTATCACTCACAAAATTTTCAGAGTATCAGAAGAGGTTTCACGTGTATCCTGTGATTTTATACTTGATTCAATTCCTGTGACGAAAAATGTATGTGCAACCCGAACAGATATACGTTAGTGACATCTATGAGAGGAAAACAACTTGCCTTCTTATCGTCTCTGTGCGCGTTAATTTCAAAAGATTATAGAAACTGACGCCCAAAATTAATCTGATCAACTATTTTAATGACAAACACAATTTAACCCTGGACTTGTCACATGTCTTAATCACAAGTTTTTAACAATTATACCTTCTCCTAACTCATCATTTCGTGACCTATAGCATCATTAGAAATGATGAAACATTATAAGTTTTTCTTCTTGCAGCAGTCACAAGTGTTTTAACTTTTTGCCAAAAAAAGAAAATCAAATATCGAGGATTTCGTCATTGAAAGAAATATTCTAGAGATGATTTTTATTGAATCTGATACACCCATTTTAGATATATAGGAAGAATTACGTGTTTTCATTCCTGAATAAAATTACTCCTTTTAGTGTTACGTAAATATAAAGCTCAATAATATACTCACAACTAATTCTACTTTAAAATCAATTGGCTTAAGTTAATAAATAACATTTTATTAGATACAGACCATAATATGCCGGATGATTGTTCTTCCACATTTGGGGGATGAAAACGGCTTTTTTTTTAAAGTATCGTGTGTTTCTTTTTAGCATTGAACGTTTCATTCTTTCCAAATACTCAAAGAGGCAATATTTGAATGTTACGAATACTGCACAGTTTTTGTTTCATTCCTTAAATTTTTCAACTTTATAATAGAGTATATGTGGCAATGTATAAATATTTCGTTTCTATGCAAATCTCAAGACTAAAAAAGCTTTTTACCAATTTATGTAGAGTATAAGATTCAAAGTATTTTAAGATGAATACTGTATTTATGTCCGGTCATTTGAGTCAATTTTATCCAGTAATTTCTGGACGTGCCTTTTAAATAAAAAAAACTCCGTTATTTTTTTCGATTTTCACTCCTATTTAATGCTTTGAAAGGGGAAATTTCCGACTCACCCAAGGATCCTAGACGATAGTTGAAAGACACGAAGACAATTTCCTCCCTGTCGATAAAATACCAAGGGTCGACGTTTCCGTCGCCGAAAACGTAACCGCCTCCGTGGATGTAAGACATTGACGAGTAGACAGTCCTCCGCTGGGTTCACTGCTCCTCCGGCGCTGTAACAGGCATTTCCGTATTGCTGAGCATCCAACGGCTCGGTCCAAGGAGCAGGATCAACAAAATCCTTATTGATTGTCGTTGTATTGCGAGATCATGGAAATAAATAATTAGCTTAATAATCATGCGAATTGATTCAATATATGAAGCGCAATAGGGGCATATTTCTCATTTTAGCGCGCGCCGTGCGGAAATCTCATTTTACCCATATTATTAAGGTTGATAGACTGTTCAGAATAATTTGGTCTATCAATTAAATTTTCTGAGGTAATGCATTAAAACTCATATGATATCAATTAACTTCACCACCGTAGCACAATGATTGTACAGTAATTTAAATGCGTAAAAAAGGAAATTAATGAGGATGATTAATCAGAAATTATCCGTAGATTTTTAAAAGCAGCATGAATATCCGTGAACACGAATGAGTCTCTAATACAGAATTCCACAAATAAGCTTAATAAAGTTGAATCCAATTTTGGAACCCTGCTAATTGTATTATTATTTCCAGATTTTGATCTGAATTGAATAAAAAAATAGAGAGGAAGTATTCAAATGGTCTCTCATCAGCAAGTTCAAGGAGAATCGTGTGAAGATCTTGCTAATTTTTTGGGGGTTCATTTTGAAGGATTTTCATACAACCACTCAGGATGACGTTGTTCTTTTGTTGATTACTAATTCTTTTTGATCATTATTTTCGTATTATTCCCAGGATTCGATGGCCTGAATTCAGAACAGTAGGAAACGAACAATTCTGATGATCGTTGAATGCATATTTCCGATACAATTTCCATGAACACATTGAGTAATAAAAGAACGGACATTCATTCTGCTTCAATCTTTCGATTGCTCTGAAAATTAATAGATGATATACATATAACGGTAGAAATAAATCATCAATGGCATCTCAAATCAAGTTTGTAAAAAAAATTACTTAGGCCTCTTTTTGCTCGCTTCTATGCGTACCATTCATAAAAATTGTAGTAATTTTGAATGGGGTCACATTTTTAGAAGAAGTTCTTCATTATCATGCATTTTAGATTTTTTTTAAATGAATGAATGAATGAACAGAGCACTTTATTTGCCGCTTTTCAGTGTTCACAAGGTTCAATCAAGATTTCCACAACCAAACCCCCACTCCAAACCCCCTTCCCAACCAGCCCAAATCCACTCAATGACATTTAATCACTTCAGAGATTAAATGAGATTGAATCAGAGATTAAATCATTTTTTTTTCAAATAAACGCATTGAAGTACGATAGTGAAGGCTGCAGAATACTGTACAGTACTTGGCTTGCTGATGGTCAACTTTTTTTTGCGAAGAGGGCTTCTTAGTATACCGTATAACAATAGGTCTGTTATAATTTTTAGTATTGCTTTTATTCAAGAAAATATTATAAATTTACTCGTGGTTTAGCTATTCCTATAATTTTATACAGTACCTCGAACCGACCGGCTTTGGAATAAGGAATGCCTCCGAAAGCCCAGAAATTTCTGCCACTCAAGAACGAAGTTCCTTCAACGCCGATAACTGGTCCATAACCCGGTACTTCCAGTTGTACTGGCGCTATTTTATTTTGTATTTTGAAAGCTTGCGACGGATTTTCAAAACCCGTTAAGCACAAAAACAAAACTAATGTATTCACAGGTTTCAAGAGCTGTGGTCCCATGATTGTGGTTTGTGATGTTGATTCTTCAAAATAAGCGGGACCATTCGCGATTACTTGAGAAAGTTATCGCGAGTGTTTCATCGGGAAAAGTAGAAGAAAATGGAACACGCAGCGATATGAAATTCATCTAAAGAAAACATGCTTTTATCGCTTCAAACGTTTAAAGGTACAACTGATGAGTTTCCAATAATAATGCGCGAAAGGTATCATCAGTTGTTCCTTTCAGAAAGATAACAGAATTTATATTTTACCCTGCATTTATAATCGAATTTTTCTTTCCCACACGTTGAACTTTCGAAAAATTAGTTTTAAGACCCGCATGCTAATTCGATTCAATTTCCCTTTTCAAATGTCGGTTTCCGTCGGTTTAAAACGTCGAAAAAAAAGGGGCTAGCAGGGAATTCTTGGATTCCCCGATAGATCCGAATTATATATCCGTCCATCAGGAACGGATTTATTTTGGGATTCCGTCTTGGGATTTGTTGTCATTCGAAGAAACGAGAAAAAAGGCTGACTGCGGAGAGATAAGCTGAGAGTCGATTCCCCGAGGGACTCGTCAATCAATGGTGTCGACGCGCTGCGACGCGTGTCGACACCTGCTTCTTTTCGGCTCCAAAAGCGACAGCAACTTCTTTAAAAAAAAAAGAAGCCTCAGTGCCAACGGCAAAGCAACAACTGCATTTTCGGCAAAGTATCGTTTCCTTCAAGGGAACATTTGCGGATTTACATTTCGTAAAACTCATTCCGGAGAGGGAGCTTTTTTTTTCTTCTCGTGATTCATTCAGGCACAACTTTCAGGCTTTCGATCCTCTTACAACGAATTC
>CAJPEX010000383.1:73864-109122 GCA_905338405.1 Notodromas monacha
TTTTGGTACTCCTGATGTTTTAAAGCATTCAGTTCATTTCCATGTTACTAAATTTTGACCTTGGGGTACGCAAACTGTCATTCTCTTCCTTTGTAATTTTTTCTGTTTGTTTGTACGTAGTTGTCCTGATCAGAATTTCCCGTGAAAATCTGAGGAGCTTGTACTTAATTATACGATGTACTGTATCTTGAAAAAAAACTAAAATTTCGCTTAATATTCGGTGCAAATAGTGTTTCACATTCATGTCAGATTACATCCTTGACTTTCAGTTACTTCAGATTTTGGTGTATTAGTCCTGTTTTGGGTTTTATTTTCTCGCAATTTGAAATACAGTATTCCTTTGCTAGGGCCAATTCCCGGAATGCTATTTTTAAAATTAATTTATCTGGCACATCTCGGTTGATTTCTGTTCTGAATTCGAAACGTATATAGTATTCTCGGGTAACAAATGTGCGTTCTTCAAATTTGCTCTGATCTCTTCGCGATTCAAAATTAGATATAATTTCGTAACCTACGTCGAATAATTTTTGCTCCCCACAAATAACACGAATCATTCACGATACTGTACAGTTTATTCAAAAGCGAAGGAAGATAGAGTTTTGATCTGATTACCGAAGGTTTTTGAGTCATCAAGTCCGACGCAGTCCCACAAAAGTGCACAGTATGTCCCATCAAGAACTTTGCATCTTTCTAGACGTATGCTGACAACTAGTTCCCTGGGGGATCCCGGGCAAAAAGCGATGATGCCCTATTTGTCTCTCCTTTTTTGTTTCTCTCTTTTTTGTTTATCCTGGGGTTCGAATAACGCGCTAAGGGGAGCAGAAAAGATGCAACATGTGACAGTTATGTACGATATAAAACCAGCTTCTCTTAGGTATATAAACCCGTGGGTCGCGTCCGCGGGTTTTCAGTCTTTCCCGGGTGTTCTCGCCGAAAACAGCAAGCCTCGTCTCGGTGCTCTCCTGGAAAATTCCTGTGGTGATCATCGTCAAAACATTTTTATTGAAGTAAGTACATTGCAAGGATGAAAGTCTTTCAAACTGACACGAAAGTTGACTGTTTCCTGTATTACTGGAAAGAGAAAGGATAGGATTTCTTGTGTTCGATCGATCATTGCTTGCTGATGATGAGGGTATCGATTGATCGATGGCTATTCTCTCGATGCTACTTTTCAAAGATTTCGAACGTGTTCTATGGAAGCTACCACTTAGATGTCGCTCAAATATTCTCGTTCGATTCAAGTTGATACGATGCACGCTGCTTTTGCATCATCGTTATCGGGCTGCATATTAAACTATTTCCTGAGGAATGAATAGGTCCTAGTATCCATAAATTTAATCAATCAATACGAAAAATGGAACTTACCGTAATTGATAAATTTTAAACGGTTTCTTCGATTAACATATGCATCCTGAATTCATGCGTCCTTCGGGTTTCACAGCATGTTGAAAAAAAGATTCGCGTGAAACCAAATCAATTCAGGCTTTTTCTCTAGCAACTGCATGTGTACAATTTAGAATAGATGTCGCACCAATTGTTCATCACGCCTATCGATCATCCATGGAGTTCAATCATGCTTCATGCATCACATCTTAAATATCAATTAAGGGACAATTGAAATTAAGTGCATTGAAGATTAATATGAAACGTAAGAAACATTAGACCTTAAGATAAGAATGATAAACCAATCATGCAAATGTTCTCATAGGCCCGATTTTTTATTGAAGCATTTTTCCTGATAAATGCTGTATTTTTCCTAATCAAGCTCTTGAAAAGCCTTCCTGAATCACCCGCAGGTCATTCACTTGAAGAAAAGTATTTGTAAATGTTCATTGTTTAAAACTGTATTTTCTTCATAAATTGTCAAAAACGTGGCTATGAGCAATGGAACATTTTTTATTTCAGTTGGGATAATTATATCCTGCATCGAGAACTGTGTAGCACAACTAAATTGATGTCTAGTGTATTACAGTAAAATGTAATTTTTTATTAAAGTTAGAAAAAGATTATCATTCACGGCTTAGTTCAATCAAAAATAAAATTCGAATATTTTTTTCGATTTCTGCTGGATCTCGGTTCTTAGATGTGGTGTTTCTTTTCCAAGTTCTACAAACTGCAAGTTCTTTCAAGTTCTTTCTTTTCCAAGTTCTTTCTAGCTGGAGCTGGAGTTTGTTTCTTCCGGTCTTATTTCTGCATGCCTGAATTCTTGCCACGAGTTCTGTTGATTTGAGAGAATTGGGAATGATAGTTTTCATCGCGAAATAAGAATCACATTGGTTTCATATTCATTGATCCAAGTGATGTTAAATTTGAATTCAAAGTAACCGAGGATCGACACTAAGCGAAACAAAATAGAGAAAACGGAATTCTATTTATATTTTTAACATAGGTGTCGCTCAATTCCCGATTCCTCGTCAGTTTCACGCGCATTCTCCTCATTATCATTCAAATAGCTACAGCAGAATGGAAGCGAAAAAACTCTTGCACACTCCCCTTCTGGCTGCAACGCTGGTCAGCCTCCTGGTCATCATTTTCGCCGCAAACTCAGACGCCCAGGTCAATTTCTCTACTGGCTGGTCCAATGGAAAGCGAGCAAACAATGGCAACAATCCGGAAGCTGAACCGGAATTCAGATACAACCCGGGGAAATCCGGGTTCGCCAAACGGATCCCGATCGGGCCGGACGAGTTGATTGAGAGACTAGAGGCGTCTGTTGCTGGACCTGCTGCTCCGGAATGTCGAGTCATCTCACCGATTGCTCTCAATAACATTTACCGCATGCTTTTCGTAAGTGGACGAATCCGAGGATAAATGAATGAACTGGGCCAGGCTGTACAAAAATTAAGACTTACGCATCCACAAACTAAACCAACGGTAGATACAATTTTCCAAACACGTGCATTTACTGTATTTTTATTCATTTATTCCATCGAATAACTCTAAATACTGCGTAAGAAGACAAATATCCAACACAATTTCAAATACAGTACCCCTGACTAATTATCGGGATTCCTCGCAAGACAATAAAATATAACTGATAATAGAAAATTGCTTGAAAATAACCAACATTTAACAAACAGGTCAGGATCAAGTTTGAAGATGATCTATTATGATTTTTGGTAACACTCTCGCCGATTTTTAAATTTCGCGAGTCTTGATAAATCAATGAGGGAAAACTCAGATTTCGCGATTGAAAATTAAGAGGAACAACATTTGTTAGTTTTAGATCAATTGGAATTTGGACCCGATTGATCAGATTTATTGTTAATTGGGCAAAAGAAACAGAGTTTTCCAGTGTTGTGGCTTCCTCGAAGTTATGGGTATGAATTAGAAGACTGGTTATTTGTGCTTTTGTTGACCCTGCTGTAGCTATTGGTGTTGAAAATTTTGATCGATTGAGCCGAAACAAGGCAATTTTTCATCCTCTTAATTTCGAAATCAACTGAATTTAAATTTTTCTCTGAACGATTCCGCTTGTATTGCGCCAGGTCATTTTATTCGATGAATGCACGGCTATTAAATATTGTAGTCGAGTATTTAAAATCTTTTATCATTTGGGTGATGAACTCGATCATTAGCACAGCAAAATTGAAGTTCTGCTGTATACCCTCCCGTTCCCTCTAACGAAAGGCTTATACAGTACAGTACAGGTATTTAAATGAAAAATTTTAAAACGGAGAAAAACTTTAAACGGTATAAAGTTGAGAAACATTTTTTCCACGCAGCATGGGAGCTTTTTTCGTCGGAGTCATCAAATAGGAAAAAATTTGAATTTCAGGAACTCTGGAATAATTTCAGCAAAAGAGAAATGAAGAAAACAAAATTTTTAAAAATCTTCAATTAAGTGATGCAGACGAATTCGAACAATAGAGGATATCTCTTTTTTTTAGTAGGACGCGTGTGTATTTAGGGAAATGTTCGGAAATTACAATCAGTCATTTTTCGAAAATCCGGGTCATATTTGCATCTTCAGAAAACATTCTGGGGTCCAGCTTTTTTCCTAATTTTTATTCATGCTCTCTAATCACCCAGCATGTTTTCTTACTTTATTTAACCAAATTTCTTAACTTGAATTTCAGAGGGAAGCCGAGAGGATGATCCAATGCAGCCGGGCGAGAAGATAATTGAATCATCGTCAAAATTGATGGAAAAACTGCTGTCAACCTGAATATCTGAGTTCTTTTCTCTGTGCCACGAAAATACTTGCTGGTGAACCAAATATAATGAACCAAAATGATCGAAAAACCTTTGAATGCTACTTGCGTGAACTCATTGCATGCTAAATTGAAACTTGCAGAATCTTATCCTCTGCAGAATGACAGAATGCGAAAATAAATCAAGTCGCTTGAAAAGAAACTGATCAACTATATGAGAGTTGACATACGATTTTGGGTGTTGAATAAAAATGCTTACGTTTCAGGTTGTTGTAAAGAAATTGTCAGTAGAATCATATGCAGCCAAACGATGTTCTGTTTTCTTTCGTAATATGATACATGAGTATAATATCCGATATCATTTCAACAACAAAAAAACTCAATGCGTCATCTTTTACCAACGATGCTGCTTGAAATACGTTAAAATTTTTGAGCATGGCATCTTTAGAATACTGTATATGCCTAATTTTTGCAGCCAAATTTCTGGGGAAAAATTACCGAAGGAAAATTCACGGGAATTTTACTCCTCCATTCTTAAATTATCATCGAAAAAAAAACCTTATATTGTATGTTAAACATATTATTCCAAAGTTGCAGCATTCGGAGATATCGAAAAGACTACCAAACAATACCAAGAATATCAAACAAGCTTTAATTTACACGACAAGTCAAGCTCACCCCATCATTTTTGAAATGTTCTCGCATCCTCCTTGAATAATATATAATTTACAGTGTACATTTTTTTCCTATACAGCCTAGCATTCAAATCAGGGCTCACTATCTGGATCACAAGTATACAAAAAAAAAACATCCCAAGACCGAAGAGTGAAAAATACTTGAAGAAAGGCGTCCATTTTATCCGGGGGTGCATCTTCGTGCTCTGTTTTCCCATTCCCCGATTATTGTATACGGAGAAAACTAAACTAAATGAAACGAAGAAATACGGAAATATACAAGACGTGGAACTTGGGACAAATTCCGTTTTTAAAAACTCGTAACTTTCCTTGGCAGAAAAGATCGACGAGGGAGGAGGAGGAGGAGGAGGGGGGAAAAGGAAGAAAAACCCATCGGATGAAGCCAGAGAAAAACCAGGTGAGCCGTTTTGGCTGCCTTGATGGAGACGAACGTCAATCTGCTGCTTTGCTTCTCTTCTCGTCTGTGATCGCATTTCCACCTTATTTCGCAGCAACCCACAAAAGTTTCCGTTTCACCCCCCCTTCAATTTATATTCTTCTTTTTATCATTATTTTTGTATGTGTGAGGGGGGGAAAATGAGGGAAAAGTGCAGGCCGTGAATCTTCATGCCCGATGGGGGCATATAATGGCCAGTCGGTGCCAACAATGTGTCCGGCGCCCGGCGAGGCGCCTGGAATTCCGCCAAGCATTCGCTGCTCGGTTTTACGGGGCGACGCGGAAAATTTTATTTAGCGGAAGAAGTAAGTCAATAAAAGAACACGAGACTCTTTTTGCCCCCTTTCTTGCTGGACTACGAACAAAGGGAATAAATAAACAAAATTTTTATTTTGTTTTTCTCCCTCAAGCTAGTGCTGAGATTGAGCAGAAGAAAATTGAATCGCGGAAGCAATCCTCGGATTATTGTCAAAGCCAAGAAACAAACGCAGACCCGATCGTTCGAATCCTCAGCCTAATTGCGAGAGTTTTGAGAAGCAAAAAAACGTTTGTAAAATCAAAATACGGGGAATATACGGTACCTTTTGTTATGCCAATTTTAAATGGAAACATCCTAAAGGCATGGCAGATCGAGGTTACGCAGACGAACATTGGAATACTCTGGGAACTTGAAAAAGATTACCACATTCAACTGAAAATGCCAAACCGATTGAAAATTTTGAAACGTCGTTGCCACAATTATCTCTCGTGGAATCGGAAAAGAAAAGTTAATCTTTTATGTTGAGGTAGTATTTCAAATTATTATTACCTATAGTGCAATAATCTATTGCACTTCTAGTTAATTTTTCCTGCGGAGAATTTAAAATGAAGTCATCAGAAGACTTCCACAAGAATTCGCAGCGTTGGAAAAATGGCCCAAGCAGCCATTGACTCATAATAAAAAAAATACTGTCAAGATAATCAGCATCTCCTGCAGAACCTTGTTTCACTGTAGTATCGAAAATTTGTCATGATGCTCAAGAAAATACTTTTTCTTGTGAATTTCTGTGGAATTTACATTTTTTATGACATAAATAAGCACTGTTTTCTGCCATCTTTTGAAAAAAAAATTCCAAGTGATCCCCGAAGCGATGTTTTCATGTTTGAAGTCAAACTTTGTCATCTTTCCGCAGTCACACAGGCAAATAAATGCCTATTTTAATGATTGTAGAAGACCTATGATGATTCGAAAAAAGTCACATTCGTGCAAACTTTTTAAAGCTCATACGAAAATAAATCTCTTATAGCTCCTTACATCGTCCTCATCGTTGCATCGCAAAAAAAAATTCTATCGCATTTCCATCGTAATAAGAGAACCTTTTACAAAATAAATGTTGCAGATTTCTTCTCGAATGAATGCTGTAACCGGGGAGAAACGGATCTTTTTCTGCCATTTCGCGCTAAAACATCACTTTTATTGCAGGCTCGTTCCATATATTCAAAACACTTGGCGCGTTCAAGACATGTAACGCTTTGATCCTTCGTTTTCCTTCTTTCGGGGAAAGAAAAAAAAAAGATCAGAGGAAAATAAAACTGGTCAAACGAGCGGAACATTCCTTTGTTGCCACAAATCCCGAATGACTCCGGTTCACTCCGCTGTGCGTTTTAACAGCGAGCGGCGATTAATTTCAGCCGGATAATCGGTGCGAGTCCAGCAGCAGTGGGGGAAGGAAGAAAAAAAAAAGAGAGAGAGAGAGACTCTGTAATTTATGCTCGAGTTGTCTCGCAATACAGAAAATAGGGAAGGTATATACTGTAGAACCATGGAAGAAACGAAGAAGGAAAGATTTTTTTTTACTTTTTGTGTGTCTGGTTCTCAGCAGAATCAGAAAAGAGGTTCACAGAAAGAAAGAAAGAAAAGGAGCGATGAAGAAAATACGCACGGAGGCGAGAGACACGGAATGGAATGAAAACGATGGTCGTCGTCGTCGTCGTTGTCGTCGAGCAGCAGCAGCAGCCCGTCAACCCCTTCCTGCTACCTTACGACCTTCGGGGCGAAACTGTAAGAACGAGCAGAAATTCCTTTCACCACAGCTACTACTAACCTCCTTTTACTTCAGTATAGAACAGGGCCTGGAACCCGGAGCCACGAGAGAAAGGACACGACTCGATCGTTCATGCCCATCAATCCACAATCCAGAGACCCAACTTCACCTTTTTGTCCATTGCACCCAATCACTCCTGGTTCCGACGGAATGCGAGGCTTCGTTTCCGGAAATTTTATTCCCACACCAAAAAAAAAAATAAATAAAGAAAAACAAAATTTGTTGGAAAAAAATGTCCGGAAAATGACTGCTGCTCCACTTCCAAAAAGTTAATACTTGCACAGCAGCATTTCACAATCCTCTTGTTTTTTTTTTAAAAACGATTAATGCATTTGGCGGAGACTCTTCAGTAGGAATTATGGTATATTCTGTAAAACATATTTATAATCGTTTTACAACGAATGAATGCTTTCAACGATTTTTTAAGCAGTCCCAGTCCAATAGCTAAATTTCTACTTTTCGTAAGCTTCAGGTAAATTATATTTTGGTTTAATAATATTGTTTTGTGCTCTATTTTCTCGTAATTTGAAATCTTCCATTGCTGGGCCAGTGCCCCTGTCAACGAATTTTCTTTGATGACGAAGTCTTTAAAAGGCCTCATAAGAACGCTTCATCTTCGTAAAGAGATTATATACTGTGCATTCAGCAAAAGCACCACTATCCGCATGCAAATACAAAATAAGAGTTATTATTTATACAGTAAAATCTGAACCGAACCGACGATGTACGCATTTTTCAAATATTTTCCGCCGCTATTCCTGCTTAATTTCACAAGAATGGTGCCAGAAGCAAGGCGATGATGCAAGCAATTCAATTATGATATGCTTTCAATAATAACTGTTGACATTATTTTCGACTCAATTGAGAATCATGACAGATAAATGTCCTTCTCTGCGTTTTCAGTGAAGCCCCAATAAATATGTGGACATAATTATTTCTCCAACTCAATTCGTATGCAGAAAAGGCCAACGTACCTGTCAATTCAAAATTTCCAAAAGACTTTGATAATAAACAGATTCAATCGCTTTTTATGCTTGGCCACAGGTTGAAAAAAACTATCCATCACACATAGATGTACAGTACTGTACTTTACGGCGTACACAGTTAATGGAAAACCCCATGGAAAGAGAAGCACGAAATTTGTACTATTTTGAAAAATCAATTGAAACTATTTTTAATGCAAGTTGACTTTATTTTATGCTCTGTTTAGTAGGTCAATTTGTTCCAAAAATTTCAAAAAAATCAAGGATGAAAATTTTTCCCTTTTTTGAAATGTTTTTCTTGACTGTTCACATCTTCAAAAATTTTACGTAATTTCGATACGTTTTTTGTTTAATCCTTTCATGCATTAAACTTTTTCTATGTTTTGGGCATATCCATATTTTTGGACCCCACTGTAAGTGGGTTTCATTTTTTTTTCTTAAGCAATATTTCTAAAGCTATTTACGTGGGCAGTGGAATAACGAAACCTGACATACCATAGCATTTTTTTTTTTTTTTCAGTTCGGAACGTCAAGTTTGGATTTTAGGATTTAACTTTTTATATGTTTTTTTTTTATAATAAAATTTCAATCCTGAATGTCTGATATTCTGTTGATGCATTGGATGAACCACAACTGTGTAGTTATTTCATCCACCTAAAGAAAAAAAGCGTTTTTCTAGAAAACAATACAGTAGTACATGAAAATTTTCATGGCGGAGCAGCAAATAAAGATTAATACAGAATAAATAAATAAATAATGCTTTGAAACATTCAGCTGTTAAACTTTCATCACTTGAGGTCAAAATGCAGAAAATGCATCAAAAATGTATGACCAACGCATTCTTTTTGCTCTAATTTTATTCTGATCTAACATCACTTAATTATTTTGTCTGAATCTTTGACAACCCACATCATAATTTGCATATCATGTTTAACACGCGCCCACTTTATTTTATTTTTTATTATTATCAAATTTTGGCCACCACAGAAATATCTGGCACTCTTTGGCATTTCGAAGGAAGAAAGTCAATGAAACGGACTCATCACCATGAAGGAGTCCAGAGCAAAAAATAAGGAAAGGTAAAATGTGACTCAACCGTCGAAACGACGGTGGCAAGATCGAAACGCAAACAAATGAAAGAAACCATATACGAATAACAGCAAGCATGGACAACACTTGAACTTGGAAACGCAACACACTAGTGGAACATTGCAAACAAAACGTCACTGATGCCCGCGACGGCGGCATCGAAGACCCGAAACAGTGAGAGAAAGAAAAAGAGGCGCACCGAAAAAGCAATCATTCCAATGCATATACAAGAGTAAGGATACGAGGAACAAGACCAGAATGAAAAGAAGAAGAAGAAGAAGAAGACGACAAGAGAAACTGGAAAGGACGACATTACGGTTGGGTTTTTCGGGTCGCAGGCACTCACGGCACGCGGAGACGTCATAATATTGATGATGGGCCCGGGCCGCGTCGTTAGCCGCCGCGGAATGTGCGGGGCAATGCGGCGTCCATCAGTGCTGATGGATTGGATCAATAACGATTGCATTTTTTTTCTTTTATTCATCCACCTATCCCTCCTCCCGTGACTATGCTGTACGAGGGCCCTGTAGAACCCAGAAATCCCAAGCACTCGGCCCGGAATCCGCCACGTCCAGCGAAAAAGGAAAAAAAAAAAACCTTTTCGGCGACGGCGTGTCGACGCCACCAGCCTGGGGCCGTCTCTTGCCGTCGAGACGACATTCGCACCAAACCTCTTCATCAAAAACCTGTGACCTGCCCATCAGTGATACAGTAAAATAAAAAATAATTGAATGGAAATTACCTACCTATGGATGAGTACTATACATCCCGAAAACGCGTCCTCATCATTTTATTCAAAATGAGAAAGTCCCGAAATTCCATTCCGAGCATTTTCAGATTTTATTCAGTGGGTTTTCAAAAAATCGGTAAACCGTAATCCTGATCCCGCTTTTGCAAGACGCATATGTAAATAATGTACTGTATTGAAATAATGATGTGAATATCATTTGGTAAAACGATTTGAGCGTGTCTTGAATATCCTATAAATTGTGTGCTGTTTATAGAAAAAAAAAGACACCATTGTAAAGTCCCAATGGGCATTGGGGTGACGTTGAAAAAAAAGTCCAAAGACACGTTTTCGTGAAAAGTTCTTTTGTATTCAGATAAAATTATTCTGCTTCCATGACTACTGTCCAAATTTTGGGTTTACGTGCAGCCATGAGGCATGAAACCATTTTGCAAATTCGAAGAAATAAGACAGTCGTATAATTTAAAAAATTTCAACATGAAACAAAACTTTCATTGGTTACGCGAGCCTATCAAAAACACACACACACCTACTCTTAGGCTAGCAATTCGCTGTTTGCAGTAGAATTGCGGGATTTTCTGAGAATTTTAAGGATATTCCACACGAATTTCTGTTATTAAAGTTTGAAAAGAAGAGATTCTGCAAACTTGAGCTCTCAACTCTCAATTTTTCCCTTTCTTGGCAGAAAACAACCCCATTTGTTCCGTTTTCCCATCAGCTTCGATGAATTGACGTAGCCAAATAAATTAATAAATTATGCGAAGAAATTCCTTGAGGTCCTTATAAACTTCCTTCTTGAAAACGTGGAATGCTAAACAATTTTGTCGCCAGCGGGGCCAGAATTCATTTTCTTTTTAATGTTTAATGAAAATTAATGTTTGAATGCCTACGGCAGCCCAGGCTTCGGTTATTATATGGAATTCAAGCAGCAAAAACTGAAGACTGCGTCGATGCTTAGAAATTAGCATCTGTTTTCTTCTGATTACTCTCAGCTTCGTGCCAATAAAACCGCATCGTTCACCGACTCTGAAGCAATATACGCGTTCAGTTCTCACATATACGCCTTTTTACTTTTTTCAGCATGCTATAAGAAACACAAATAGAATCAAAAAGAACGGATATCTTCAATCGTAATCCGCGGATCGCGGGTTCATGCCACGGAATCATTTGCTAGCATTTTGCAACCCCCTGAAACGGACGTGATTAAATCCGCCTTTCTTCTCCGGGCGCTAATCGATGCAGTCTCGACGATTCGCTCTTTCTCTCTCTGCCCAGATGTGCTCTTTTTCCTTCCTTTATTTTTGTTTCTATTTTTTTGGCTCTTCATGGCTGCCCTCTTTCAGTAAGCAGCGCCATTGCTGCTCATCACGCGACAGAGGCGTCGCATGGGTCGCGTATTTAATCGCAAACGTCCATCGGGTTTCTTGGGTTCCCCCTTGCTCTTGCTGTATCTTTTTCCTTGACTCGATCACGGACGAATCCACTTCCGGGACCCGGAAATGTGACTCTCACGAAGGCCTGGAACGATTCCGGAAACTTGCTGGGCTATTAATTATTGCCTGCTTCGGCTTGTCGATCAGCTGGAGATATAGAACAGTAGCCCCGAACAACGAACGACGGAAAGCTAGCGACACTACTCTTTTATACGATTTACAAGTTACTAGAAAGTGTTTGCTTATCTGCATATGTAGTCTAATTTAAAAGCGCCCGAAATAATTTTTTTAATTGTCAAGAATTAGCAAAGAGTTAATCTCGAATGCAGAATAAAAGGGTTTGTCATTACATGATGGAAATGTTTATCAGACCTTCGCAGTCATGGGAAGTAATTTAGGTTTGCTCATCTCCATTTTCAAAGATAAACAAAGATAATTATTTTAAATGATTCAAGATGAGTCACTTTAGAAAGCCTTTATTCAGCCTGATCCAGCAGCGTAAACTAATTCCCAAAAATAATATTCTATAACAGACATCAATAAGTTAAATCAATATAAAATAGACAAAAGGAATTACATTGCTAATATGACTGTCAGGAATTGCTTGAACTCGTGTTCTCACAACCACAGGAATCATCTCATTTCACGTCGTATAAAAATTTCAAAAAGAGGTTGGTAGTATGGCGTGATTTGGTTTAAGACAATTTATCTGAAGATATATATACATAAAATGCGTTCCCAACTGAACATTTTGCCAGTTTTTGTGTAACCCATTTTGACTGGGAATCCTGTTCATAGTTCACTTCAGGGAAAGATGATGAGTGAAAGGAAAAGAAAACAAACAAATTGCACACGACGAGGAGAATGCATTGCATAGCATACACCTCTATATTTTTTTCAACCTATCATGCAGAACTTTTTGTCGTATATGCACTTCCCAAATGTATTGTGTGTCAACTTCTTTTTTATCGTCACAAATTTTATCGGCAGAAGAAATATCAAAAAAGGAATCATCGTTTACTTTTGACTGTCCCGTTTTCGTTCTAGCTTATGAACTGTAATTTTTGGAAATAAATGACTTGTAAGTCTCTGGTGGAAGTTGTGGGGAAAAAATTCAGTCCACCATATATATAGCTTTTTGCAGAGGGCTAATTTTAATGATTGAAAATGAAAATTCGCAAAGAACTGAGTAATCTGATGCATGAAAATTTATTTTACAACTGCGTACAACAAGAGTAATATAAAATACACATCACGTGCACCGACTTCGAAGCTAATTTTTGCTATTAAAATTCGGCGACGGCGTGTCGACGCCACCAGCCTGGGGCCGTCTCTTGCCGTCGAGACGACATTCGCACCAAACCTCTTCATCAAAAACCTGTGACCTGCCCATCAGTGATACAGTAAAATAAAAAATAATTGAATGGAAATTACCTACCTATGGATGAGTACTATACATCCCGAAAACGCGTCCTCATCATTTTATTCAAAATGAGAAAGTCCCGAAATTCCATTCCGAGCATTTTCAGATTTTATTCAGTGGGTTTTCAAAAAATCGGTAAACCGTAATCCTGATCCCGCTTTTGCAAGACGCATATGTAAATAATGTACTGTATTGAAATAATGATGTGAATATCATTTGGTAAAACGATTTGAGCGTGTCTTGAATATCCTATAAATTGTGTGCTGTTTATAGAAAAAAAAAGACACCATTGTAAAGTCCCAATGGGCATTGGGGTGACGTTGAAAAAAAAGTCCAAAGACACGTTTTCGTGAAAAGTTCTTTTGTATTCAGATAAAATTATTCTGCTTCCATGACTACTGTCCAAATTTTGGGTTTACGTGCAGCCATGAGGCATGAAACCATTTTGCAAATTCGAAGAAATAAGACAGTCGTATAATTTAAAAAATTTCAACATGAAACAAAACTTTCATTGGTTACGCGAGCCTATCAAAAACACACACACACCTACTCTTAGGCTAGCAATTCGCTGTTTGCAGTAGAATTGCGGGATTTTCTGAGAATTTTAAGGATATTCCACACGAATTTCTGTTATTAAAGTTTGAAAAGAAGAGATTCTGCAAACTTGAGCTCTCAACTCTCAATTTTTCCCTTTCTTGGCAGAAAACAACCCCATTTGTTCCGTTTTCCCATCAGCTTCGATGAATTGACGTAGCCAAATAAATTAATAAATTATGCGAAGAAATTCCTTGAGGTCCTTATAAACTTCCTTCTTGAAAACGTGGAATGCTAAACAATTTTGTCGCCAGCGGGGCCAGAATTCATTTTCTTTTTAATGTTTAATGAAAATTAATGTTTGAATGCCTACGGCAGCCCAGGCTTCGGTTATTATATGGAATTCAAGCAGCAAAAACTGAAGACTGCGTCGATGCTTAGAAATTAGCATCTGTTTTCTTCTGATTACTCTCAGCTTCGTGCCAATAAAACCGCATCGTTCACCGACTCTGAAGCAATATACGCGTTCAGTTCTCACATATACGCCTTTTTACTTTTTTCAGCATGCTATAAGAAACACAAATAGAATCAAAAAGAACGGATATCTTCAATCGTAATCCGCGGATCGCGGGTTCATGCCACGGAATCATTTGCTAGCATTTTGCAACCCCCTGAAACGGACGTGATTAAATCCGCCTTTCTTCTCCGGGCGCTAATCGATGCAGTCTCGACGATTCGCTCTTTCTCTCTCTGCCCAGATGTGCTCTTTTTCCTTCCTTTATTTTTGTTTCTATTTTTTTGGCTCTTCATGGCTGCCCTCTTTCAGTAAGCAGCGCCATTGCTGCTCATCACGCGACAGAGGCGTCGCATGGGTCGCGTATTTAATCGCAAACGTCCATCGGGTTTCTTGGGTTCCCCCTTGCTCTTGCTGTATCTTTTTCCTTGACTCGATCACGGACGAATCCACTTCCGGGACCCGGAAATGTGACTCTCACGAAGGCCTGGAACGATTCCGGAAACTTGCTGGGCTATTAATTATTGCCTGCTTCGGCTTGTCGATCAGCTGGAGATATAGAACAGTAGCCCCGAACAACGAACGACGGAAAGCTAGCGACACTACTCTTTTATACGATTTACAAGTTACTAGAAAGTGTTTGCTTATCTGCATATGTAGTCTAATTTAAAAGCGCCCGAAATAATTTTTTTAATTGTCAAGAATTAGCAAAGAGTTAATCTCGAATGCAGAATAAAAGGGTTTGTCATTACATGATGGAAATGTTTATCAGACCTTCGCAGTCACGGGAAGTAATTTAGGTTTGCTCATTTCCATTTTCCAAGAAAGACCAAAATAATTATTTTATACGATTCACGATGAGTCTCTAGAAAGCCTTTATTCCGCCTGATCCAGCAGCGTAAACTAAAATTCCCAGAAATTCTATAAGAGACATCAAATTAAATCAATATAAAATAGACAAAAGGAATGATAAAAGGGTTGGAATTGCTTGATTGAACCTGTGTTCGCACAATCACAGGAATCGTCGCATTTCACGCAGTATAAAAATTTCAAAAAGAGGTTGGTAGTACGGTGTGATTTAGTTCAAGACAATTTATCTGAATAAATATATAAATATATATAATTTTTAAAAATGCGTTACCAGCTAAAAATGTTGCCAGTTTTCGTGGGACCCACTTTGATTGGGAATCCTGTTCATAGTTCACTTCAGGGAAAGATAATGGGTGAAATCAAGAAAAAAATTGCACACGGCTAGGAGAATGCATTGCATAGCATATTCATATTTTTTGGACCAATTATATGCGGAACTTTTTGGCATATGCACTTCCTAAATTTGTTGTACGTCAACTTCTTTTTTATCGGCAGAAAAATATAAAAAAATGAATCAGCGTTTATTTTTCACTGCCCTGTTTTTGTTCTAGTTTATGAACTGTAGCTTTTGGAAATCAATGACTCTTGTAAGTTTCCGGTGGAAGTCGTGGGGAAAGAAGTCAGTCCACAATATATAGCAATTCGCAGAGGGTTAATTTCAATAATTTAAAATGAAAATTCGCAAAGAACTGAGTAATCTGATGCATGAAAATTTATTTTACAACTGCGTACAACAAGAGTAATATAAAATACACATCACGTGCACCGACTTCGAAGCTAATTTTTGCTATTAAATTCGATAGCTCTCGACGTCGTATCTTTCTTACAAGTACAGGTTGCTGTCCACAGCAGGACGGAATGACTTAAGTGGATCTTCCTAATTGCGATTATTGCAGAAGAAATCCTTCTGTTTTTGAAAACAGAAGTCCACTTATAGTCAAAGCTGTACTTCCAAGACAGGTACGTGGATGAAAATTCTGCTTATTATCCTAGCCTCGGTGCCATCGTGACGAAGTATAGGGATTTGTTCCAAGTTCCAGCAAACAAGATCATCAAGAATAATAATAAAAAAACTCTATATTTTTTCCATCAAGAAATATCTCCTCAAAAATAAACCAGTCAAAATACAATCAGCGAGTCGATCATTTACTGGGAATAAAAGCTTGTAACTCTCCGTTTCGTCGTCGACCCCGCTTCAGATTCGTCAAGACCAGCGACGAGATAAACCGCTTCCATCAGGCCCGTTTTGTGATGTCAATTACATGAATGACTGAGCCGAATTGATCATGACGAGAACTGGTTGACGGGAAGGATTTCTGATCACCGAGGCAGAGATAATTCAATTGTGTTTTAATTACGGTTGCTTGACAAGCACAACTCATCACTGGCTTATTCTCCTCGACGTCATTCTCCAGATATGTGACTCACGATCAAGTCTTGACAGTACTTTGAAAGGACGAGATTTTTATTCATCCAATTTAGACCGGGGGTTGTTATTCCGATGATGAGATGAAACAAAAACCTTCGATGATGCGCGATGATCAACGTTTTTTTTTTCAACTGTTTTTCTCCGACTTTTGGTTTTCAAAACAAATACATTTTTCCACTTGCAAAACTTGAGGCGGTTACGAGGATCACCTTAATTTTCGGAGCTTTTATAGTTTACACGTCTTGGTGCTAAATTTTCCGCCAAAACTTTCCCCGATTACATTTCCAGACATGTATATATTCAATATCATGATTATGAATTACCCGCAGGGGAAAATAACGGTGTTATTAGAGTCAGTGAAGTAATCATGCTTTGTTGGATTTTTTGGAATTTATCGCATCTCAACCGACAAGATGCCATATATTTTTTCTGGACTTTTCCGTCATATTTTTATGCAGTACTTGGAAAACCCATGTTTAAACGAATGAAAGCTCAGCTGCATAAATTATAAAAACGTGTGCTTCATACTTTCTTCGTATATACAGTTAATTTTTTAGGTGTGGAAACAAGTGCCGAAAATATTCAAAATGTGAGCCATTAAAAAAACTCAAACCAACATCGATAATATATATGAAAAAAACAATGCAATTATTTCCTCGTTGCTGCAGCATGACATTTCAACGATCTTTGTCTCGAATTTGCAGTTCAATAGGGGACATTTTTGTCTCCCAAATTCGTTCCGAAAAAATCTTGACATTTTTGAGAATCTATTAGAATTTCGAAAATTGAGATAATTGCTGGATTACTTCGACACGCATACATTCTGTCGAGCGAAAGAAAAAAATCTTTCAAATGCATCTATCTATATAGGTTCTATGATAATCTCGAATGCGTCATGCGAGAAAACTGCTCAAATGTAGCATGAATACAAAGAACATGTCGGAAAATCAGTTGAAAACGTCCTTTGTTCGGCGTTTTTTCTTTATCCAACTTGTGATTGAAAACTTGAGGGTTTCGGAGAAAGATTGGGGATCCGTTGAAGAAGTGGATATAGACGATCCGAGCCGTTCTATGAGGAGTGTCGAAAGGGTAGCTTTTATGTAAAACGAATGAAAGCTCAGCTGCATAAATTATAAAAACGTGTGCTTCATACTTTCTTCGTATATACAGTTAATTTTTTAGGTGTGGAAACAAGTGCCGAAAATATTCAAAATGTGAGCCATTAAAAAACTCAAACCAACATCGATAATATATATGAAAAAACAATGCAATTATTTCCTCGTTGCTGCAGCATAACATTTCAACGATCTTTGTCTCGAATTTGCAGTTCAATAGGGAACATTTTTGTCTCCCAAATTCGTTCCGAATTAATGTTGCAATTTTTGACAATCTGTTAGAATTTTGAAAATTGAGATAATTGCTGGATTACTTCGACACGCATACATTCTGTCGAGCGAAAAAAAAAATCTTTCAAATGCATCTATCTATATAGGTTCTCGGATAATCTCGAATGCGTCATGCGAGAAAACTGCTCAAATAAAGCATGAATACAAAGAGCATATCGGAAAATCAGTTGAAAACGTCCTTTGTTCGGCGAAAAAGAAATAGGTTGAACACTAACTTTTGAACTCCCAAAGCCTCTTTCTAACCCCTAGGCAACTTCTTCACCTATATCTGCTAGGCTCGGCAAGATACTCCTCACAGCTTTCCCATCGAAAATACATCGCTCAGGGCAATTTTTTCCTTAAATTTCGCTGCCAAAACAATCAAGATTTAATCCGAGTTGATCGCAAGGCTCGAGACAATAAACTTAGAACACGCCGGGATAATTTTCATCTGCAATGAATCTTTGCACATAACTGACCTGGCGCCGAGCAAACGATGGCTCTCTCTCTCTTTTCTTTTTTCTTTTCTGGGTTTCTCAGAGAGGGAAGAAAAAGAGGGAAAATATTTCGATAAATAGAGGCAATTCGATTCTCACGCAATCGCGAGGAAATTACTCGCAGTTTTCGGGCGCCAAATTGCCAATCTCGGCCGAGCTAGTTTTTATTCTTTCCTCCCCTCCCTGCTCTGGAAGAATTTCCACGGCCCAATGGCGTCAGGTCGGGGATAAAACACGGGCGACTGTTATTATCGGGAAACGAGGCGATTATTTGCCGATCCGCGGGATGAAGGATTCCTCCGCGTGGGAAGAGACGTTGCTCAACGTCTGCCAGCAGTGGAATGAAAAACCTCCAGGGCTCTTCCTGAAGTTCGCAGCAGATGAGAAGGGGAATATACTGGGCTCATCATCTTCAACTTTCTGGGCTTTCCACACACACACATACACAAACACGAAGTCATCACACTCTACAATTTAAAAGGAAATGGTTGCCAATAAATATGATACTTTAAAAATTATTTTGCATTTACAGGTGAACCTTGATAAGTTGAGCCTCCCTAAATCAAACTCCTCCCTAAGTTGAATTTTTTCCAAGTCCCAGTCTGAATCCCCTTAGAATCAAGGCATTAAAAATCTCCCTAACTCGAAACAAAGAGATTTTGGAGACCTTCAGTTTAAAAACCTCCGGAAGACCAATAATAAAGGAATTTTATTCTTTTTCTTTTACCAAGTTTGTTTATTAAACTAACGGAACTTTCCTTTACTTCGCATTTTTTAGCAAATGAACCCCTGCCTCCAAGTTCAGGAAGGTGTAAACTGATTAAGGAGCTAGTTCTGGCCCATAATATCCTCATTCTGATTTCCAACAATTCTTTCATTTCTCCTCAAAACAGAAGTGTTTGCATCCTCAACTGGAAACCTCCAAAAATATAATCTCCCTAAGTTAAAACCTCCCTAAGTCAATTTTTTCCTGGTCCCTAGAAATTTGACTTATAGAGGCTCAACTGTATTTAACGCTGTTGGAACTGGCCAAGTCAGATCTCAACAAAATCGAAGACCTTGCTGATTCAAGTTGTCAAATACGAACTAACAGTCAAAAATAAAAAATAATAACATTTCTCAAGTAATTCTCATTCATTGCAATTTTAATTAAATTTTATAACCTATTTGGGTCCTTGTCAAGTCAAATCTCACCAAATTGAAAACCTCGCTGATTCAAATTTACAAATACAGTAATCTCTGTCACGGACACAATTAAAACTCACACTCTACGACTTAAAAAATGTTTCTAAAGTATTTTTTCATTTATTTTCATGCAGATTGCTATAAATGTGGACCACCAAGATGCAGCTGTAATTAGTGCTTTGACCTTGTCTCTATATTTGAACCTCCGCATGTCAGATCACATTTTTCACTAGACCTCAATATGGATATTTTCAAGCTGATGTTCTCTTGTTGAATCAAAAATTCGGATAAATTTCTGAAAAATGTTAATAAAAGAGTTTGCTCAACTTGAAGGTATATATGCAAGAATAAATAGCAGTGCAGCAGAAGAAGCTCACGCATCTGATATTTTGGCATGAAAAGGAGCCGACAAAACTAAGAAAAACGAAAAATATTCCTAAACTGTGCACAGATGCCGGAAAAGAACTCTGAAAAAGAACAACATTATCATTTTCTGGATTATGAAAAATAATGAGTTTATAGTAACATTTATTTTTAATTTTAATTTTTGTGAATTAAAAAAAATTATGTTTTTTTTTCCAAGAAAGCACATACGTTCATAAAAATGGTTTTCAAGAAGAGAGAAAAGTGTCACAAATATGACTCAGTCCAATCAGGAATGCGGATTCCTCAGTGGCGACCCACATGTTGAGGCTGCTGGTATACTCATCCTTGCCTTTTCCACACAGCAAGGTTTAAAAAACAGAATGTATTTAATTCATATAAATAAGTAACAAACTCGATCAAAGTTTATATACTGTACTTCGTAAGTCAACCTACTCTAAGTCAATTAGAAACCTCCCTGTGTCAAATTATGGGTCAATCACTGTAACACTATTCCCTCAAAGGAACAAGGTTTTCTTGATATTCTTAACTCAAGGACTTTCCTTCCTTCGGTCAAATGTTATGAGTCTGACGGAACAGAAAGAAGCTACACGAATGAAACCGTCCTTTCAAATCAGCGGGTGAAGTATAACTCCATCGCAAAGCCGAATCAGTCATCGAATAAAAAGGCAGCAGAAAATCTGAGCACACGCGGTTATTGCATGAAGATTCCAATCATTCTTTACTTATTAAACACATTACATTTCGAATTGCAAATGTTGTACGGTTTAAATCCAAGAATAACCTTAATAATGCGCACCTAATCCTGTAGAGTAAGAAATATGCCTCAAGAATCAATGATCAATCTGCATCGATAACGACCTGCGGACGGACAAACGTGAATGTTCGAAGCAGCAGTCGGTAAAAAGGCACATATAATTTATGGTTATTGTTTTTTTATTTTTATTTCGGTTATTTTGGCTATATGGCTTATTATGAACGCCAGGTGTTCAAGGTACTTTGGCATAAATCGATTCCTGATTAAAATACCGCTAAAAGCTGATTTCCACGGACGAAAATCTTTATCAAATGCATCACGGAGTTTTGTAACTTCCGAGCTGTCGAATGAATAACGCAGTACAGTAAATTGTGAAAAATGTGGTCTAAGTCGTGGGAAGAAAAAATCAGTACAATAATGTTGCCAATTATTGTGCTGGAAGGTATTTTTCGGATTGCATTCCTTTAAAGTTTAAATGGTCTGTGTGGACGATGGATATTCTTTGGTCGGTCTTACACAGGTCGAAGTGAGAAAAATGTAGCAATATTGCATTAAATATTGCATACGAGTTTTTGCGCAGAAAGACAATCGTTCGTGAAAAAAACATAAAGGAAACATCAGTAATTCCAAACGTCCTATAGTACTGTATTATTTGATTGCCAACGAATGAGATTTGGTAGGCTACACTATATCTCCACAGAAAACAACCGGTACTGTACCAATAATTTTCCATCAAACATGATTGACAGACGCTAAATTAGAATTACTGAGGATCCGATTGTTCGAATTTTTTATTTGAATTGAATATTCGTCTATATACCAACAGAAAAAGTTCGGATATCCACAGCCTCAGTAAAGTGTGCACCGTGCAACTACAACGAAAGGAATCTTACAGGTCTTGAAAAATAGACTGATTCTTCTTGTTACGTGTAAGTTTCACATATTTCACGTATTACGTTTTTCTGTTTTTGCGAATTGCAAGCATTATTTCCCGGATAAGCCTGCCCTCAATTTGATAGCGTGGTATAGGTATACAGTACATTACTTGCAAGCAGTCACGCGATTCAAGATTTCGGAGAAATATGTGTTTAAATATTTAAAAGGCTTCTAATTTGTCAAGAAGTCTTGTACAGTCAAACCTCGATAAGACGCCACCATTTGTTCAGAGCAATTTTGGCGATTTAAAGAGGTTGGCGGTTTATCGAATATTCAATTTAATTATTTGATCAAAAAAATACTTGATTTTTCTACAAAAGTCATAGAGATACAGCAGGTTATGAAAGAAACTTCAGTAATTTCCAAAGAGTATTGCTGTGATCAACTGATTACTCTTTCAGAAAATAAATTTTGCTGCATCAATTTATTCAAATTTTAATATTAGGTCAATATAATTTTCAACAAAATTATCATTAGTATTATTTTTCTTACAATTACAAGATCCTTGGCAGAAATTATAATTTTACCCCAATAATGTTGGCAGTGTAACAAAGACAAATCTAATTGGAAACAGCACTTTTGTTTCAACACTAATGGTGGCGGTTGGCGTCTTATTGAGGTTTTCTACAGAAATTAACATAGAAGAGATTTGTTTCATTCAAAATTTTGGCAGTTGCCAAGGGTGGCGCTTTATTGGGAGGCGTCTTAAAGGGGGGTTGACTGTATATAAATTGAAAACTGTCTGCGTTTCAAAACCCTCCGAAAGCGAGAATGAAAGTTATACCCGCAGTCTATGATGCTGCGGGCGTTATTTATTTATTTTCGAAAATTCAAATCGATGAAACAGAATCCCTCATAATCCATCCCCAAATGAAGCCAAAGAGTCGTTTCGCGTGTTCCCTCGTCATTTGATGCTCACCGATTTCCGTGTATCCGAGTAGTGGTCAAACTCACTTGGTGAACACCCCTTCATGAAGCCCCAGACGAGTCCCAATTAAGACGCAGGAAATCCCGCGGGAGATTGATGATCTCCCGGTAATCGGCCTCTAATTGGGAAACCCGGTGGCTGGTTCTGGCCTTCGGCCATGTTTGAAACTCTCATTATCCAGTAATGTCAAGTTCTCATACTGTCAAATCAACGCGGATCGGGCATCAGTCACAACAGCGAGGCCCCTTCGGAATAAGAAGCCGACCCAGAACCGCTGGGCTCTTCTCATCCAGCGCTGAAGAAACGTAATCCCGACGAAAAGACAAAAAATTGATTATATTAATTAAGTTGGAGGGTGGGTGTTGGCTGACTGAGGTAAAACCCAGCCCCCGAGGGATAATTGAATTATCTCGAGCGATTTACAAATCCAACGACTAAAGAAAGGGGAAAAAAAAAGAACGAGCCTTCATCAAACCGAATTCCCGCGTGTAGAACAACCCACTTAATACCCTTATATATATACCCGCTCGCCATGTTTTCTTCTAAATTTTATCGCAAAAAATTTATGAGCACGTTTTCATTGCTGAAAGAATTGGTTTTCTAAAAAAAAAGTATCATAAATTACACCGCTAAATCCGTTCACAAAATGTTTATACTCGTCCAATTCCTTCGAACTTCCGGCAAACTGATTCATGAAATGATATTTTTCTGGGGTAAAAATGAGGAGCGATTAAAGATACACCTCTTAATTCCTTTCGAAGTCTCATTAATTTGTCGAAAGTTGACTTCATATAATTGCTAATGCGATGTCTTCTTGACTAACTCAACTTCGCATTTGAAAACATCATCGAGTCCCTCCTTTGTCAAAGAAAACCTGTTCGTCCACTTCCATATTTTAAAGGTGTTTCAATGGATCACAAGCAAAAGATTTCTCGCAATTTTCCGTGAAATCTTTCCGGAAATTATTCGCGAACTTTTCTTTTTTTTTGTCGCTGCAAGAAAGGAAGCGACGAAAGACTTGAGATCCATCGGTTACTTCAGCAGTTTGAATAAATGAAAAATGATGGAAAGCTGACCCAATCAGGAATACTAGCTTTTGAGTCATAAAAACCGGATTGCTTTATAATCCCGCCTTTACGAGGAAATGACGAAAAAGTTACATGTTTCATGGTTGGCGAAGGCATCCCATAATTTTCAATGATGCGGCTTTAGGACCGCCATAAATCCGCAAGCAATTTTTTAAACGTTCGCACAAAATGTCCTCCGAAGTCTCCGTAATAATTTTTGATGGATCCTTTCTGGTCGGTAATTTTTCGTAAGTAGGAACCATCGACCGTCCAAAGCTTTTTCTTTTACATTTTTTTTCCCCGCTATGTATAAAGAACGCCCGGTTCGTCGGATGTGATTAAAAAAGGAGGGAAAAAATTAGAGGGAATAAAAAGTGAAGGAAAAATGGTAACGAGAGGAAACCTGATGTTATCGCCGCAATTTTCCCTCTTCCTACGTATGAGAACCCAATCAAAAATCGATCAGGATTTCGGCGATCGAGCCTCATTGAAACTCGAAATCGGTCACGCGTGGGCGCCAGGAAAATTGCCTGTTTTCTTCCGAGCAAGAAAAAAAAATATATATAACCTCGAATATTTGTGCAACTTCTTCATGAATTTTGTTATTTTTTTAATGCTTGTGCATCGCTGGATTTTCAACAACGTTTCGTGAAATCCATCGAGAGAAAAAAATGAAGCAGGACAATCTCGAAAACGATGATATGAAGGTCGTCGAAAATTCTCGGGACCATGATGATCAGTGATCAAATTACTGTATACCGAATCGACGTTGTCAATTTCCCAATGCATTCTCTGCTCATTTTGTTTATATTTGCTGCGTGAAATTTCTGATTTTTCTTTAAAATTTTCGAATTCAAGAAGTTTGACGTAAAGCTAATGATCAAATTCAACCACCTCTCGAAACCGAATCGACCTTATAAATAAATTGTTTCATTAAGTTCGATGACATAAGTTTGTTCATTTCGGTTTTTGTTTTCCTTTTTGAACCTCCGTTCTGCAGAATATGACTTATAAGGGTTCATAGAATATTTCATGCTCCAACGCTTGAGAAACCATGTCGAAGTGCTGAGTACTGTACAGTAACTTTTAGAAATTGGAATTTAATTTGGATTGTTCACTTCAATTTTCTTCAAGAAACATTCCACATGTTTGATCGTTTGAAGCAGCATCGAGTCCATCCTGCAGAAAATGGTTGTCCATCGTTCGGAAAAGGATTAAATTGCTGGGCTGTTCAGCAGATGGAATTTTAAAATTAGAAAAATTTCATGCCCCAGAAAATCAGAGGAAAACATCTTCCAGTATCACGAGAACCCGTTTTCAACCAATTCCCCTCTGAAAGAGAGAAAAAAAAACTCTTCGCGATTTCCCGTACAAATAGCTTATTTCTTTTCCGTTCCTCTTTTTATTTGTCACGTGGAACATTTTCGGGAACATTGCGTGAAAATCGGGGGTCCATCGACGCCGTAAAAATGGTGGGTTCCCGTCCCCGGCTGGGGGTATCAATGAGAGAAATCAGACGGGGGTTCTTGCTGATGGAAATCTCGCCACAAGGGGATACGGCGGAAGCATCAGCGACGAAAATTACTGTAAATCACGGCACACGGGTTCCGAGCGGTGACCAGGCTTGACCTGAGACCCGGCCAATTTCTTTCCCGCTTATCGCTGCTATTCCGTCTCTAACCAGTCGGAACCCCCCCCCCCCCCCCCCCCCCCCCCCCCACCCCNCCCCCCCCCCCCCCCCCCCCCCCCCTCCAAAAAAAAACCCCTGCATATCCTTCAGTCGTTAAACTCCGGCATTTATTCGTCCCATTCCGTCGTTTGCTTCACTGCGAAGTTTTCATTCCGTGCAACAGAAACCTCCGAATTGAACCAAGAAAGTATGAATGAAATTATATTTGAAAAATTTGTCGTTAAATAGTCATGAAACACTTCCGTAGCAAGAGTATAAAAATAGCGAAAAAAGTTCGACTACTAAAATGTGTAAATATGCCATAACCTGATATATTTGGGGGAAATATGAAATAGCCTACAACTTCCGGAAAAGCTACACAAAAAAGTATCACATCCATAAAAAGTGGAGGCAATTATGCCACCGTATTTCATCATAATAAAAATTCATGCAAACAAAATGTACAAACATATAATTTTGGCAACACTACTGTTATCCAGGAAATACTCGGGTTTGTTTCCAAGACCTCTTTTTAAATTGCACCTTACTTCGAGGAAGCAAACAAGGTTCTCTCCTTGCAGCTGTTCCCCTTGTTTTGAAATCTCTCTTCACACGTCACCCCAGGTTAAACAGCGTGACGCGCTTTTGTCCTCTTTAACTAATAAAACTCCCCCTCACTCTTGACAGTGACGAATGTTATCCGCGCACATATCCGCGCCGCCGCACCTCTGAAATACGAATTTCAGAGGTATATACGATATAACGGATTTGCATATATATAATATTGTTGTGTATCATGTTCGCGGATATTTCGCCTCATGAGGTCCGCGCCCCTCATGAATATTATGCGGAATGCTTTGTTGTTGATCCGCATTCCTTGATGTTGACCTGTATTCCTGAAAAGCATATATATTGCTGAGGAACGATATTTTCCTCAGATTTAATCCTGTGTCGACCGCGGTTACTTCTCAGAGAACCTTGTGTACGTTTAACAAGATTCTCTTAAGACTTGTCTGTTTTTGTTATATTTGTCTTGAACAAATTTGGTTGTGAATAAAATATATTCTTTTATATATATTTGATCAGAAGTTGTTTATTTAATAACGGACAACACTACACAAAAAACAACACACAACAGTCTCTGAGGGCAGCGACTAAAAATTAGATATATATGTTGTACAATAACAATTAATTCCGAGTGCGTTCAAAAACCCTGTATAGCAAGATTTTTGAAAAACTTCTCACGCATGAAACAATTTCTCAATCTATTCGGCATAAAGAGCGCCATTTACAAATTTGTATCTTTTTCGACGGAGCACTTAATTAAATAAAATTAAATAGCGACTCCACTTTTTCCTAGCGAGCTGCTTATGGAATGGAAATAATCGCCGTCACCTGAAGAATTTCGGAAATGATTGTTATACGTGCATTTGAGGCATTGAAAGTCTTAATTATTCGTTGTAGACCCTGTTTCTGTATTTTTAAATTTACATAATTTTTCCAATCCAATTTCCTCTTTCTGCGACCCCGAAACATTCGAAAATTTCGCGGACGAGTCCCTATAGCTCACACACAAAAAATAGTGTTATTAATTCAAATGTCAATCTTCGTTGGGAAACTAAATACATTGACAAATCGTTGTGTCATTCCATTCAATTCCGTCGCTTATTCCCATAAAAAAAGAAGGACGAGGAAAAAGTGCTGGGAAATTCTATCTCCCTCGTTTTGCTCGTCCGCCTGGACTCGACAATTATAATCCCTCGGCCCCGTTTTAAGGGAAACAAATAACGCGAATCAACACAAAGCCGGACCAGGGCCCTCATTACAACACAAACGGTTGTACAGTATAACTTGTATTTGGAGTACAGTATATATATACGTATGAGGTGGGGTGTAGAAAAGAGGGCAGCATATACAATACAGGAAGCTTCAGCGACGTCATAAACCCCCGCGTTTTCCCGGGTCGTTGATGAAAAAGTCGACTGGTTCTATATTTCCCCCCTTGGCAAGCAATAAGAGCACGGAAGAAAACGTTCCGGGTATTATAAAGATGAAGTTTGAGAAAGCCAGTCGAGTTTTTATGGGCCAGATTTTTGTCGAAAATTTTCACTTGCGGAACGCTTTAATTTTCGGGATCAATTTGTGTAAATAAGGGAGCCCCTATGAGAAGTTTTCACGGATTTCTGACGTGACAGTAGAATAATTTCTTGTAATTTGCTTTCCTATTTATAATTTTCAAGCAGAATCTTCGATTGGAAAAATCGAATAATTCTTTCTATACATTCGAGCCCAAAATCTACAACTCTGCATAGTTTGTAAGATTTATAATTCCCTATATTCAGCATTGCCCAGCTACAATATTTTCACAATTTTTGACCGGAAACTTATGAACAAAAAACTTGGAGGCCGAGTCCCGTGGGTGTAATTGCAGTAGTCAAATCTGAATAGCCTGTCAAAGGTTCAAAGCTTATTCGAACCAAGTTCACTGGTAATACAGCATTGGCACAAAACAAAATTGGCAATCACACCATCAAGAGTTTGATTCATCATCAACAATTTTGATTGTCAATACCATTCCAGAAAATTTAGCCATGACGGATTGAAACGTCACTGAAGTTCTTAGCTTGTCAGAAGTGCAAGGACGCATCACATCATGAGCATAATTTTGCGCATTTCATCCCTGGAACACGCCTTTGAAGAAAACTCTATGCTCTAATGAATGCATCTTTTTCTTTTCACATTTCATTTGGTATGTCTTTTTCTTATGAGAAATATTGTGTATGAAAGGTACTTGACCAGAAGATGAACCAAGCTATAAATAAACAATGACGCTACAAGTGGTACCTTGCAATTTGGCCCTAATCCATTGCCAAACTATTAGGGTCAAATTGCAAATTGGTCAAATTGCAAGACACTCCATCAAATTCTAAATGTAAGCGCAAAAATGCAAAAAATAAGAAAAGCAGGTCAAATTTCAGGGCAAGGGTTGAATTGCATGTCAACCTCCCTGCAAATTTGACCATCAAATTGTGGGATGGTCAAATTGCGAGGTACCACCTTTACATTTATTCCAAGAAATTTTGCGATATATAATAATGCATACGTTACTAAAATAGATCTGTCCATAAAATTGCTGATGGCCCATGATTCTCAATTTTCTCATTGCTCTGTATACATTTTCCACAAAAGATGAAGTTTATCCATACATCGTAAAAAAATTACATTTCTTGAAATGGTTACATGTCCTTAACAGCATTGGAATGACAGAAGTCCCCGTACAAAAAATCCCTTAAAAGGTCTTGCATAATTTCTGAATTCTGTAGAAGCTCGGGTCCTTTTGTTGCTTAGCTTATAGTCAAAGAAAAAGTTTTTCAGTTTTCAGTGTGTTCTCTTTCTCGAAAGAAAGCTTGAAATTGTTCTTTGACATACTATTGAGAAAATCACCCATCACATGAACCAATAAGTTGCGTCAAAATGTCCGCACTTCGTTCTTATTGGAAGGCTTGGCAATAGTATTATTTCCCAGCATCATCAACGGATTGTGTTTCACTTATCAAATTAAAGCTCTGAATTTTTGTTCGATGTTATCTTGATTTGAGCCACTATATTTCCAAGCTTGTGTCCGTCGAAAATTTCTTCAGTAAATTGTCTGCTCCCTCCCCATAATTTCACGGTTTGAGTTGATGGACCTGATTATGACATTGCCAGGATAAATTCGGGTTTAAAAACTCTACAGACTTTTTTCCATCTGGAAACTGAAGGAGAATCACACGTGGTCAGAATTTTAAGTGAAAATAGTAACTAGTGTCCAGCACATCGCGTGGCTAGTAGACGTTTACAACGGGGTAAATACGTGTGGATCCACCGGGCAAGACAAGTCTCAAAGCAACAGCAAAGCATATTCCCGGAAATCAAGCCCGGGTTCAGTATTCCCCAGTTTCATTTATTTTACTGATTTTTTTTTCATGTATCCGGTTTATTGTCCTAAGATAAGGAAGTCGGATATGTAGGTGATGGATTCGCGACCCGCAACAGGGGTTTTTGTTGTTCCTTTCCCTTCTGTACGAGTATATGTATATGTTGGCGATTGGCATCGGGAGCCGTTTGGCCAACAAATGGCCGCGTAATTTTTCACCCAAGGGACTGTCGCGAACTTTCGGCTCTTTGTTTTTGTTTTGTTTTTTAAAATCGTAGTAGGGACCACTGATCATTGAATGATTTTCAGTACCTCGAAGGTATGATTCATTTGACGCGAGGATTTCGAGCTTGTCGAATATTCTTGACGGGAAAACCTGACGAATGCTGTTTACGAAAATAGTGACTCGTTATTTGGAGAATAACCACAGAAGCATATCGTCCTGTTCATCATTGAATTCTGTCCAAGCTGCATTTGGAAAAATTAAACTAAATAAATCGGAAAATATGAAAGCGGGTATTTTCAATATTAGAGAAATGATTCCCTACAAGTAAGAATTTGATGCTGACTAAGTTTGTGTATAGTTCATTCATATTCAATATTTGTTCGTACAAGCTTGGTTTTGAATTTGCAACTGCTGCGAAACCTTGTTTCAATTACTGTACATACATGCATCATCCCTTGGCCATGGAGCATCTGCTGTATGTTCAAGGGCAATAATTTCCAAAAATTAAACTCGATGAAATAAAATTTTAATTTGACGCTTTTAATGTTTTCCCTCCACGAAATCCTTGGCAGACTGAAAACAGATTAAATTTTCACGCACGTGCAAACTACGTATGAACACCTGTTCCTTTTTGTTTGTTTCAAATTATTGAGTTTTTTTCTGTGTGTTTCAAATTTCTACTTTCTTGTCGAGTTGTTGATTATTCAAAGAATGTGTTGCTTAGAAGATCGGTGTAAATAACTTGCCATGAAATGTAAGCGTGTTTTTTTTTTTTTTCTGACGGCAGTCTGAATAATTAAGAAATACTGTATTGGTTTACTGCATCCGCCTAATGGAATCTGAATTTGTCCAGTTCATTTTTAAAGAAACAACAGAAACAAGAGATGAAAAGCGTTCATGTTGGCGAAATTGCGTGAACATTAGCCAGCAATTCCAAGTGCTGAAAAATAATCTGCTCGAGACATTTTCCGCGCATTTCTCGCCAGCGATTTAAAGCAGCCTATAATAATTGAACCCGGCCCAACAGATTAAATGAGTCCGAACAATAATTTGATCCGGATGAAAAATTGCTATCTATCATCCCCGAGCATCAGATGCTGGGATATCGGACTCAAAAGTTACCGTTCCGATATACGAGAAGAACTGAGTTCCTTGCATTTCGATCATCTGGATATATATTGGGAAAATTTTTATGAACGCAGTATTTTTCTAGCCGAATCCCCCCACCAATCCATTCCTGGGGTTTTGCTTCACATTTCTCGCGATTCAAGTCAAACGCTTTCGGAAATACTTGTTTCGATTTCGCGCGAGAATGAACGCAGGAATGTCGGTGTCCGAATCATACAGCCGGGGAAAACAGACTGGATTTGATGTGATACCCAGGTGATGGGATCAATCCTGACAGCCGATGGGAACTGAAACCCTGCCTCGGGTTTCGTGGACACACGAAAAGAACAATTGAGCGGCGTCCAACTGAGCGCTACAGCAACAGCACTCAACTGATTGCCAGCTGAATTTTCCAACTGTTCTACTCAATTTAATGAGAGGGTTTAGCATTTTTGTTTTTAGCTGAAAAAAATTGTGAACAATCAACCAATCTCTCATGCACATCCACTGTTCGAGAGGCCGACAAAAGTTGGCAGAAGGTAGTTTAAATAAAAGCAAAATCAAATTTAAACATTGGGTTGGAAATCATTAACGAAAATCCAGGAGATAAAATTGTGTAATTTTACTTCTCCAAGCAAAAATAATTGCTCACACGCATATACACACACACAAAAAAGCTGTACACATGCTGCAATGTCTTCTTGCAACAAACTTTCTTGTCAGAATGATGATGGTTCTGATCAATTCCATCAAGGACACATCTGATTGGCTGATCGAAGTGTCTTGCATATTTTGAATTCGTAAATTGTATGAACTTCTTGGAATCACAAAACTTGACATCATAAAAAATGATATTGTTTTTGCATGTGAAGTTAACAGCGTAACAAGTATATGTATAGATGTATGGAAAATTAATAATATATTTTAAATGCATGGCATGTTTATTTTTAGAAGCGCAGGATTATTCCGTCACAGCAATGCTAAGAATTTTCATGATTAGAAAAGGACACCATTTAAAAAAATTTTATTTTGGACTGAAATCAGGCAAATAGCCGGTTCATGAATCGGAATTGCTCAGGATGATGAATTTAAATACAATTTCATTTATTTTTTGGAATATCTTTTCTGTTGTGTTTGATCCAAGATGACAAATTTGCGATGGACGCTCAGTTTCCGGCTGGTCGGCGCTCAGTTGTGTGGCGCTGAATTTACCATGGCGCTCAGTTGAGCTAGCTGCCGTCTTGAAAAAAAAAATCCGTGTCTGTTTCTCGGAGCCCATGTCCGGATCAAAATCCCCGTAAATCGCATTTCATCGGATTCGCGGATTAGTTCCGTGAGGAGAAAAGATGATGGCTTTCCTTCTTTTCCTGGTTACACGGTTTAATTGATAACGGGAAAGTAATCCGACGAATGCGCGCGCGGATTCAGTATTTTTTCCCACTTCTTGGGGCCCAAGTGGGCGCTCGTAACGATGGTGTTCATAGTTTAGGTCTCAAGGATTTCAGCCAGCAATCAGCTGAACGGGCGATTAAGTCTGTTGATTTATCGCTGTCAGGAATCGATCCCCGCGGCTTATTGCGCCTGTCCTGTAATTGAACTTGTCTCGACTGACTTCACAAATTGCGCTTTGATCGAATTTTTTTTTCTTTTTCGCCTCCCATCTTTTTCGCTGCCTGTCATTTTTTTCTTCTTTTCAATCCCTGACCAGTCTGGGAAATCGGCGAAAGCTTGTTGAATCGCAATCAGAACGCGCGCGCCCAAAAGTTAGACATGTGTGATGAAAAAAAAAATTGTTGTTCCGTTGCCTGCGGTCTTCAGTTCGTCTTTCAGTCAATTATTTCCCAGTTCCGAGACATAAAAATATAAATACAATTTTCAGATGTTGGAGTGTTGAACTTGGGGAATTTTTTTTTTTCAGCAAGAGCCGTTTCGGGATTGAAAGTCTTCGCTGTGCAAACTTTTATGTAGAATCCCGAGCTATACGCAAATCGTAATTTTTCAAAGAGAAGGAAGTATCAAAATAACCGATTTGAAAATACTGTTCAAGAGTACATCAATTTACCGATCCAGCTTCATTAGAAATTTATCAAGACATCTTAAGCCCTAGAATGCTAATAACCTCTTTAGTTATATCGGTACGATTCCAGCTCCCACGAATTTTAAAAGGAATACTGTATTTTATTAGTCATTAAGAAAGAAAATGGCTCCTTCTTCTTTTACTAATTGCAGTATATATCTCTTACCTTCGGAATGCAAAGAAACAATCAAAGCTTGATGCCCTCTCTATAATAATCAAGCTGTAGCTATGATGATCCAAGACCGATGATTAAATCATTTTTTGAAAATAGTGAAGAATGAAAATATGTACAGTATTCAACAACGACCTGATGTAAAATATACAAAATAAATACCAACATTCCTCTGAACCTCAAAGCAGCACATTTTCCAGATTCCTTTTGGCGTTTTGAACGTTTCTTCAAAAGCCGATTATGCGTAATTATTTTGCAAGCGTGAGCAAATGTATTTTTCTGCTAAAGTAAGGTATTTTTTTTAGCCTTTCTCATTTTGAATGCATTCTTTGAATTGATCTTAGCAGACTGTTCCAGTCTATAAGTGGCGGAATACAAAGGCTCAAATGGAAACAGTTTAGTCAGGTTTATTTCCTCTGACGAAATTGAGGATTTAGTACAAATAAACACACAGTTAAAATAAAATTATCAAAGTTGTATGTTCTCAACTCGCTTAACAACTTTCAAATGCTACCCTATACATGTTTCCTCGGTCTATAGAGGTTTTGTAAATTTTGAAGAGGAGCGATGGAATGATTTCTGGAATTAAGTTGGTAATCTCTATCTCCACACATTTTATCGAGGATTTATTTTTTTTAGCAGGAAAATAATTTGGGATAGATTCTCATGTAGTTAATATTGGTGGTAGGCTCTCTCAACAAAGATTTTTTTTCCGAATTTTAGTCACCATAGATTTGTTTATGTCAGCTCAAAATGAAACGAAACACTGTGCAAGGATTTCTTCGAAGTACAGTATAAATAAACCAGATTCTTTTAGCTTCCGGATTTTTTTTTTTAGAGTTACACATTGTTTGATTTTGGAGTTAGTCGATTAAATACTACATATACTCTCGAACCCGCGCCTAAAAATGTTATCAGATTTTCTGAGAGCGTGTTTATTTTCGATGATACCTGAAGAGGAATAGAATCGAAGTGGCCCTTTTTTTCCAAGAGGGAAAACGCATTTTGAATATCCCCGAAGAAAAACGAGGCTTCTGTGGTTGTAATAAATGACTTCTTAGCATCAAATAGGCATTCATCTCTCGAACATCTCCCTCTCCAAGTCTTGGTAAATCTTCTGCGTCTTCGTCTTCTTCTATCCTCTCCGAAATGCCTTTCGAAGGCAGCGCACGGGGGCTCATTGTGTCTCGCTGTCAAAATAAAAGACGCACTGCTTTTCTTCAGAGCAATGTTCCTTACGCCTCGTTTCCTGTGCTACTTGCTTCAGGTGCTGGGCCCTCCCAGAGACTTGCGTATCGCAGTTTTCTATCGACCCTGCCAAAGTACGTGTGGTCTGGGTCCCACAACCAGCACATGTATATGATAGCGTGATGAATGCGACACCGTGTCGCGCTAGGAAATCACGACGTCATCCATCAAAATCCCGGAGGAGCCTCATTTGCACCCTGTGCCATTCTCTTTTTTTTTCTGTTTGTGTGTGTGCCTTTTTTGCATTTAAGAAGGCAGCTGTGGTGTGTAGCAGCTTCCACTTCAGTATAGACGTCTTCACTGGAAAAAAAAGGAAAGATGGATAGATGTGCAGATTTCGTTAGATGTTATTTAAGCCAAAATTCCATACTTCGTCGTTCTCCGTGCTGTATAGCACGTTTATTTGCAGAAATGAATTTTTTTTAATGGGAGAATCGAAGTCGTCCTTCATAAACTGTGAACATATTGGGAAATTCTTTAATTGTAGGCGTAGAGAAACCGTGATTATAATTTTTTTTTAATTTGAACCAGGCATCGTTAGTCTAGGTAAATATACGTATTTTTCTAGAATACTTTACCCGCAGAAATAAATGCATCAGTTCACATGTAAAGTAATTTTGGCCTTGACCTTTGCGGATGAAAATATTTTTCAAAATTTGTTTAAAATTACTGGTCAAATTCTACTTTGAGAAATTCAGCTAGACCACATTTTTATCATTGGAATATTTTCTAGGTTCCTGCCAAAACTCTTTGGATACAATGCTTATCATGACAAAACTATACCATTCAATATTAAACATTGCAGTACAGTACAGTACTTACTTCATGATTTTTCTGCAGTTTTCCTCATGCTTGAGAGAATGAATAAATTTAATTTTGATTAGAGAAACGACACTATACTGCACTTCTGCTGTGAGAAGTTTGTTTTTTGGAAACTTCTGTGACATCTATCAAGTGTGTTCATTCGTAACAGAAAAAAAATTAAGGTACAGTAATTATGGGAATTATATGCAGTCAAACCCCCAGATGCAGATGTAATTGGCGCATCAAGAGTGTCCCTAAGTCAAAATGTCCCTAAGGTGAGTCTTGCTTTCCCATAGACTTACATAATTTTTAATTTGGTGTTTTATGGAAGAAATATTCTTCAGAATTCCATGAAAAAATATTATTTGCCACTTTTTGAATTTGATACAGTGAATATATTTTCAACTCAATGAAAAACATTTGGTGCATTTACTAGTGTACCTCTGTACAGTACATTGGAATGTTGGCATCTGTAAACACAAAGAGAGGGGAAGTCCCTCTATTCTAG